>JACXGJ010011486.1:0-19730 GCA_016801105.1 Esox niger | reverse complement strand
CTAAATGCCCCAACCCCCGTGACGTACCCAGGGCTAAATACCCCAACCCCCGTGACGTACCCAGGGCGGCCTTGGCGGCAGCAGAGGCCACGCGGGGGTCCACAACAGAGGCAAGGAAGGCCACGGTGCTCATGACAGGGTTGCCCGACTGGCTGAAAGGGACAGGCTGGTAGGCCAGGGGCCCCAGGGATGACTCAGAGTTCTCCAGGTACGGATCCTCGATGGGCAGGCGGAGGAAGTGCAGGATACACTCGTCCTGGGTGCGTGAGCCCACATGCTCCGACACCTTGTTCCAATCATCCTTGTACATCTCCAAAGCCTGGTGGGAAGGAGACAGAATGGTGAGCAGGTTTGGGATGAGAGGGTGCAACTTTACAGTTTCTGATGGGTCAGCTGGTGTCATAATTGACCAACCTCTAATAAGAGCAGAGTCTCCTGCTCGGTCCACTCTCTGCCACCGCTGGTCCCTTTACTTTTGGGGTTCTTCTTGGAATAGAGGTCATTGCGAAGGCCGAAGTTCTGCAGGTCAGACGGCTTGTCTTTTCCCTTCTCTGGAAAGTTAAGCATCTGCTGGCTAGGGGGGATCTAGAACAAAGACAGGAGAAAGGCAAATAGAAGCACACACAGTTAAAAATACTTTCCCCATTGCCCCAACAATATCCACAGATCTGAAAATACTGGTGAAGTGAAAGCTCCATGTACGTGTCGGTCACACCTGTGGGGGGCGGTGGTGCATCGGTGTCAGGCCAGACGGGGTGTCAGCCAGCACATTAAAGTGGGGAGTGGGTGGGGGCCCCATGGGGAGCGGCCGGCTTTCAGCATCCACCTGGTAGTTCACCAGACCCCACTGCTCCAGGAATGCATGGACCCTAAGAGAACCCAACAGGACAGACATCAAGCGTGGCACCTATCAGTGCTCTAAGACAACAAACGTTAGCCCGGGCCACTGTGAATGATTAAGTAACAGACGTGTCTACCGAAGGGGGGCAAAACAACTGTGCTACATTTACCTGGCACCAACCACCGGGAAGAAATGGCACAAACAGCCAGAACCTCCAGACACTCACCGCTCTAGCCTCCCTTACCTCATGACGGCACATACATCTCCCGTCAGGTTGCGGCGGCAGGAGGTGGACGTCAGGTACTCCTGGGGGTTGAGCCGGTAGGTGTCGATCATGAAGTTGCGGTAAGCCAGGTATCTGACAAGAGAGATATTTTACAAATCCTCCACGGACGTGGCCTGAACGGGGGGACCCTGTTTCAGACAGCCAATGGCTGTACAGTATTTGGTAGGGGTACACAATGAATGGGGTTGTGTGTGGGGCTGGTTCTCCTCTGACTCACATCTCTGGAGACTTGGACTTGTTCTTGCCGTTGAAGAACTCAGGCAACGCCCGCCTTTCAATCTCATGGATGCTTCAAAAGAAGGGATACCGGGCGTAAGTTCACAAAAAAAACATCCACCATAACAAAGTTGTACAACATAAACTAACACCCCCCATAAAGCGCACATGCGCGCACACCCTCTCTAAGGACAGAGGCATCATCCCTCACCAATTGTAGTCAAACCAGGCAGCATAGCTGGGGATGATAATGTGGTGGGTCTGCTCAGTCACGTTGTCCTCGCTAGAGTCAATGAGACGGTTGACCTCGGCCTTGCCCTGCTCCTCTTCCTCCTGCAGGGGGCGACAGCGGAACATAGAAGGGATCAACAGGACAGACTAGCAGGGAGGCGAAGCGCGGGATCCATTATAACTGAATGGAGGATAAACATCTAAAACGATTTTCAGATGATTCAGGAACAGCACATCCCTGCAGTGGGGAACAAGCACTGAAGTACATCACGGCTTACAGAACAGATTCTAGCAGCCGACAGATATCACGTGACTATTGATGTCAGGCCAGATATTTATAATATCTGTTTGAATTTCATGCCTCTTTTGGTTAAGGACAGGGGTTAAAGATGATACTAGTTTGTCAAAAAAGGGCAATCATTGTTGAAAGTGTAATACTGCATATAGTAAAACATTGTGATAAAGATGGAAATGAGACCATTTAGTTAATGAAGGGGCAGTTAAAGTGATTTCAGTACATTTGTCACAAATGTGTGATCCTAAACATATACTGCTTTTTGATAACAGTTGCACAAATCACCCCCCCTTTCAATTTCTGGAATTAACCATATGGGATGAAAAGTACCCATGTCCAGCTGTGCTCATACGTTTGCATAACCGGGCAGAAATTGTGACATCTTGGCATTGATTTGGAAGATATGACTGATCATGAAAAGAAAATGTCTTATGTAACAAGTGTTCCTATGAAACCATTAATTATCACATAGTTGTTCGGCTCCTTTTTAAAATCATAATGATTACAGAAATCACCCAAATGGCCCTGAGCAAAAATGTTTACATACCCTCGAATGTTTGGCCTTGTTACCGACAGAACGTGACACACAGATGTGAAAACGGCAATTACAGGGGAACTTCTCACACCTGTGGCTTTTTAAATTGCAATTAGTGTCTGTGTATATACAGTCAATGTGTTAGTTAGCTCTCACGTGGATGCACTGAGCAGGCTAGATACTGAGCCATGGGGAGCAGAAAAGAACTGTCAAAGACCGGTATAACAAGGTAATGGAACTTTATAAAGATGGAAAAGGATATAAAAAGTTATCCAAAGCCTTGCAAATGCCAGTCAGTACTGTTCAGGGATCTTTTGATACCAAGCCAAGGTCAGGTAGACCAAGAAATATTTCTGCCAAAACTGCCTGAAGAATTGTTCGGGATACAAAGAAAAACCCACAGGTAACCTCAGGAGATACAGGCTGCTCAGGAAAAGATGGTGTGGTTGTTTCAAGGAGAACAATAGGACGACACGTGAACAACAATAAGCTGCATGGTCGAGTTGCCAGAATGAAGTCTTATCCATGCAAAAGCCACATAAAAGCCCAGTTACAATATGCTTAACAACACCTTGACACGCCACAGAGCTAATTTGGAGAGACAAGTCCAAAATTGAGCTTTATGGTCACAACCACAAGCAGTATGTCTGGAAAGGGGTCAACATGGCCAACAGTGAACAGAATACCATCCTCACTGTGAAGCATGGCGGTGGCTCACTGATGTTTTGGGGGTGTGTGAGCTCTAAAGGCATGGGGAATTGATGGCAAGATGAATGCAGCATGTTATCAGAAAATACTGGCAGACAATTTGCATTCTTCCACAAGCAAGCTGCGCATGGGATGTTCTTGGACTTTCCACTACGAGAGTAAGCACATGGCCAAGTTGACCCTCCAGTGGTTAGAGCAGAAACAGGTGAAGGTTCTGGAGTGGTGAAGTTCACAGTCTCCTGACCTTAATATATTCGAGCCACTCTGAGGAGATATCAAACGTGCAGTTCATGCAAGACAACCAAAGACTTTGCATGACCTGGAGGCATTTTGCCAAGACGAATTGGGCAACCATACCACCAGCAAGAATTCAGGACCTCATAGACAACTATTACAAAAGACTGTACACTGTCCTTGATGCTAAAGGGGGGCAATACACAGTATTATGAACTAAGGGTATGCTGACTTTTGAACAGTGGTCACTAAAAAATGTCTTTGTTGCCAGGCTTTGTTTTATGATTGTGCCATTCTGTTATGGCCTACAGTTGAATATCAATCCCATAAGAAATAAGTTTTGCCATCTCACTCATGTTTTCTTTACAACTGATACATATAGAATCACTTCTCCAAAGGTGCGCAAACTTTTGAGCACAACTGTACGAAAATCAATTTTGTGCACCAAATAAAAACGTTACTATCTGCCGTTGTCAAAGAGTCAATTGCTTTAGACTGGGCAGACCCAATTGTTAGAGCTGCAGCTCTTCATGAAACTACTTGGGCCACAGGATTCAACAGTCATTAGGGCCTGGTTGTACTTGTATGTTGTTTGTGCTAATCGCAAACCTAGTTCAGAATATTAATCGTTTTGCATTGCTGACATTAAAGATGCTAATTACTAGCCAGTTCAATCTTGTGCTATTACTAGCTACACAAACAGGTTAAGTTAACTTGAATTAGCTAAAAAGGCAGTTGCCAGTACAATCACACAGCTAAATTGCAGCGTAGGTGTATTTACGGTTGTTGGTAATGTCTGTTGCGTGGGCGTGCAACAGAACGCCTAACCCACACTGCAGTACTTTTACTGGTCACGGTTTGGTACAGTGTAAACGTATTGACAATCATAATGTGGCTCAAGCACCATAGGGGCGAAAACCCTCTCAACCAACGATAATGGGCACAGATACGTGGCTGTCAACACACACATTGCTCTTTTAATTATCTTATACCAACTGGAGTGATGCTTAGGGCTTCTAGAGTGCATTGGGGGGGACAAACTTGTTTTTTTTCTTTGGTTACCGTGTAAGCAGATGCATAGGCTACTTCTGTCACACAGTGGCAGTCATGTAACTGTATGTCAACACTTCGGCCATCTCCGGTGTAGTCTACAGAAATGCCAAAATGCTGTCAAATTGGAGATTTTAACGGAGCTGAAGGATTCAACAATGTCGGTCTAGCAACATAACTAGACACTTTTTTTGCCACAGCTTAGATAGCTATATATTTTGAAACATTTTGCAAAAAGTATTTACATGTGAAAAAGAAACAGCCCCCCGATTAAGAATGCATATCACTACAGCTGCAACGATTTTGGCAGATGCAATGTGTGACTTTTTTTATGTACGACATCTAAGTGTAGTACATGCTAATGAAGATAAAGCGAACATTAAGATTTGGTGCTGAGATTACAGGCACTTAAAGGCTGATGTTACCTTGCCCCCGGAAACCACAGAGTCGTCCTCTAGTTCATCTGGAAGAAAGAAAGGACATAATGACATCACCATAACCATTGCTTGACCCAGTTCAGTAATGTACTGGGTCGGCATTACACACTAAAATAGTTCTATATAAAACTCACCAAGATCAGCCACCGCCCCTCCCTTCACAGGGGTGTTCTCGCTGTCTTTCTTAGGGTTAACTGAGGAAGGAAAAAGAGATAAAGAGATAAAGAATAGAACAGCGAGGGGAGGGGTGTAATACACGCAGAGTAGCTGTTGGCTCTTTTCTAACATTGGCCAACATTTCAAAAGCAGATAAAAATAGAATGTAAAAAAGGGGACTTCACAGGTGGGACCTGGTCCAAAAAGCACATTTTTTGTTGAGTGCGTTTGGCTTCAGAGCACTTACAGCCTAAATAGTGCTTATCGCTGCAGTAAGTCAGCCTGAAATATTTCAAACCATCTCGGCCACAGAGTGCTTGTACGTACAATGTGAGAGAAATATGTAAGAATTTAGTCAATTTCTATTTGCAAAGGCCACCAATTCAGCTCATAGTTATGAACTGAACTAAAATATACAAGGAAACAACTCTCTCAAACATTTTACTGAGTTGCTCCAGAGTACAGTGGAAACCGGGATATATAATTGTGCAAAACCCAAATATCATCAGCTGTCTTGAGTGATTGGTCACAATAAAAGAAGACAGGTGTGGAGAAAACATGATTTTCAAAGAACTAACAAATGAAAGGGACCAACTTTTCTGGAGAACTACGTAAGCTTAATTTAGAAACATCAAATGTAACCAATGAAATAAAAAAATATATGCCTTATGCTGACATCAGGTATTTCCAAAGCAGAACAAAATGTATACATATAAAAACCATTAAGTCAAACAAGATTGACCGTTGAACATCACACTGTGGCCAATTCTAAATATCCCAGGATACAGTATCTACATCAACATCTAAGTGGAGGAGCACGAGCAGGGGGAGCAGTGTTGAGACTGATGGAAAGAGGTGCGGTCAACCAGATGGAGTTAAAAACCGACTGACTGTTCTTGGGCAGCATGACCTCCTCCACACCAGGGACAGGCGAGGGGTCTTCCATGTCCTTGGTCAGGTCCTCCTCCTCCTCCTCCTCGCCACGGTGGCCACGACGCTTCCAGTGAGGCCCGGGGTTCCTAGGGACAGGAGAAGTTTTCAAGTGGAAAGAAGGTATTTGCAGTAGACACTGATCTTCGAATATTATGTTCTCCCCCTAAGACAGAGGCCAACCCTGAGACAGAGGCCAACCCTGAGACAGAGGGCCAACCCTGAGACAGAGGGCCAACCCTGAGACAGAGGGCCAACCCTGAGACAGAGGGCCAACCCTGAGACAGAGGGCCAACCCTGAGACAGAGGGCCAACCCTGAGACAGAGGGCCAACCCTGAGACAGAGGCAAGGACTCCCGGATCTGTGGTGATGAGGGACTTACCCCTTCTTGCCGCCCTTTTTGCGGGATTCGGCTGGCGTGGTTGGGGGAGACGGAGAGCGCCTCCTCTTCTTGCCGGCGGCATTGGCCTTGCGCTCCTTACGATCGGATGTACGGGAAGACTGATCAGAAACCACGGGGATGGCAAGATGAAAGAAAGAGCGAGAGAATGAGAGGATGGAAGTCGACACAGAGGGGAGAGGGGAGGGAGGAGGAGAAGGGGGATGTGGTGGTGAGGAGGGGAGAGCGAGGAAGAGTTCGAAAGGATGGGCGACACGACAGAGAGACACACACAAAACAAACAAGACAGCATTCCACCCTGCATAGCCTTGTGCTTCACCCAGAGCACAGCCCCCCCCCCACCCAGAGCACAGACCCATGACCCCAAACCCCCAGAGCACACACCTCAGAACCTGATCCTACCTCCTCCTCCCGTGGGAAGATCCTCTGGCGGAAGCTCACAGTCTTCTTGTTCTCGTCCACTTCATAGTCTTCCTCATTCATCCACTCATTGAAAGCATCTGTGTCGAGGACCCACTTGGCGTGCACCTGGGAGAGATGAGAGGGGTGGAGTAAGGTTATGTACACAGCAGCCATCTACTGAGGTTCTGGCACCTGCTTGTTCTGCTTGAGACTGGAGGGTTGGCTGAGCCCTCAGAACGGTAACATGTTCCGCCCCTACCTTCCAAGGCTTCTCTGAGGTGGGCGGGTCCTCCACCTCCCCGTCAACGTCACTGGTGGACACCCAGGTGTCATAGCTGGCCACACAGACAACAGAAAAAGGGGAGAGGTCAGTAACAGGTGAACATGGGTGGATGTATTGTAGGGCAGCAGCCAGAGATGAAACAGCAGTCTCACCTGTCTGGATACATGCCCCAGTGTACCAGCACCTGCTTGTCTTTACGCATGACAGGACGTAGCCACTCTTCTGTAAGACACAAACACCATATTACCAGTCAACACAATCATACTAAAGCATAGAATGCAGATGACTGAATCAGAATACACCGATTTTCAGAGTGGAATCTGACTGTTTGGAGCAAATAAGCAGCAGGCTTGAAACATACTGCCACTGGATAGTGGTATAAAGTAAGATAAAACATCTATGACTTTACCATCCTCCTGCTGTGATGGAGAGGGATAGATGTGATGAGTGGCCTTGGACTTGTCCTCAGTGATGGAGCCCTACATGAGAGAAAAGGGAGTGGGACGCACACAGAAAAGTAGCTACATAAATGCCATCCGAATATCGGGTGAAAATGTGGTCGGTGCTATTGTCTTACCTGGTGCCTCTTGATGATGTCCTTCAGCTTATTGGCCTGCTTCTGGTCCATGTCAGGTACCAGGAACACGGTTGGCCGGGTCAGGCAGTTATTCTGAACCAGAGTCTTCTCTACATTCAAGAACATCTCCACATTTCTGTCCATCCTGGAGGGATTCTGCAAGTCAAACCTACGCCTGCACAGACAAAAACAGAGGGGGGAGTGAGAAAACTTTTTTTGTGTCATTTCAGCCACAACTCAATTTCACAGGGCATTTTCTCACTCTTGAAGCACTGAAAAACCCTGGGTGATTCCAAAGGAGACTAGGGTATTAATATACATTATGATTATTACTACAAGGTAGGAAAGGTTTTCCAGACTACTCACCAGCCCTGCTCGCTCTTAAACTTGTAGGACGAGCCTAGGATGTGACACAGAGCGCCACCTGCCTTGAAGTCCAGGAAGCTCTTGGTCTGATGGGGCAATACAGAGAGGAAAGGATGTTCACAAAAGACACCTAAGAAATAGACAGGGCAAACTACTGTGATATAAAATGTGCAGAAATTATTGGGAAGTCCCTGATAAAAAAGAAAGACGATAACATCTTAACTTTCCACTGTCTGTACTTCCTCGTCTGGTTTGTTGTGAAAATGTGTGTGGAGGTGATACTCACAGGTAACTTGGTGAGTGCAGGGTTGTTGACCCTCCGGCCAAAGGAATCTTCCTGGAACTGAAGCAGCTGCACCACCAGACCGGCCAGGGACTTATTGGAGGGAGAGTCTGCTTGTACATACTGAGACACCACAAAACCACTGCTAAGTAAGGGCGGAACAATAATGGACACAAACACATAAAATGGAAAGATACAAAGTAATATTGTGATCACGAAGTTTGGTAAATGGTAAAATTCTAATGCAGAAACAAGATTTTAGACTAGTAAACAGAATCATACCACAGGTAGGTGACTTGAACGTTCAATGGGGCCTCTCGAATGTTCATTGAAAATAATCGCTTCCAGTAAAAAAGTTCCAAACTGTTTAGGGAAATGCACGCGATATAAGGCTGGTATGTGCATACTGTACACGAACAGGCTGACAATGTTTTTTATTACCGTTATAGCTAGTTGCCGTCAGCCTTTGTTTACCTTAGTGACCCCGTTTCTTTCCAAGCGAAAACGAGCTCAGGTCAAACACTAGCGGTGGTGATCGGGGCTTTCCATCACATCACCATAGTAATCCAGGTGGCTACCTAGACATTTACTACTGTATCAATATAGTTGCAGCATCTATCAAAACAAACTACGTTGCTACAATTCTAAATCACAATGCTATCAAACGCTAAAGAGACATTTAGGTACCGTGGCTAGCTGGATCAGCCATCTAAGTACAGTCGTAACGTTAGCGAACTAGCTAATAACAGCTAACAATGTTTAAGCTAATGTTGATATAGTTAGACAGTTTTGAAAGACCATTTACCTACTACTGTACTGTAACTACCAACATAACCAAAGCAGACGCGACTGCTGTCACTTACGTTTAGATTTTTGTAATGCATTTAGTTTTATGCTGAGTTCACCCCTCATTTTAACGTTCACACAAAACGAGTTAGCTGGCTAATCGTGTGTCACACAGACAATCATTAGCTGACGCTAACTGGTAGCCAGTATAACATGACTAAGAACAACTCTAGTTAACGAATAACTTCAGCCAAACACGTTTAATGTTAATTTGGGGTGGTGAAGTTACCTTTATTCATTCACCTAAATTGGAACGTAATAAATAACAACATAGCCGAGTAAGTAGCTAGCTAGCCAGCCAGTTAGCAGTTCCATTGTGCTATTGACGCGGGCCTTGACGTTCGAAATCAAAGGAGGTTAAACCACCGCTCGCTCACCTTTTTGTAGTGTTTCCCGATCCATTGACGAACCGTATCGAGCTGCGAGACCGTTTCTGCGCTCTCCCAGTATTTTGAAGACGGACCTCCATCTTTCTTGCGGCCTACCGCAGTTCCAAGGCCCACTGGTCCGGCTGCTGGGCCCCCAGAACCCGTTCCACCCGCTGCAGTTGCCGCTGTCGCCATTGTTTCTTGTCCTGTCCGCTGCTATTCCGCTCCTTCTCCGCGTCACTCACCATGCAAGTTTTCGAACACATAATGCGCATGCGCAGATTGCCAAATTACATTAGTGTTATTAAATCTCGCGATATAATGATGTTGTAGTCATAGGTATTGCCGGATACTGCCATCTACAGTGGCTGCTAGACGTACTCACAACGTTGGAATTAAACACATTTGATTGTGTTACATCATGAAAAAGTCCGTTATTTCAAAGTGTAAAATCTTACCCACAAATTTTTGTCAATTTACAAATAATTGAGGCAAAGTTGTATTTTTAAGTAAAATGTGAAACCAAGAGAAGTCCATATTATACTAATATAATATAGCTATATTAATAAACCATATTATCTAAAGACAGAGTCTGAGACTTGATACAGCCAATATATAGTTTATTCCAAGTTTATGAATTTGCACAATAATATTCTACGTATTTACATAATTGATTACTTTATTCTTTGACCATCGTCAATAATGTCACTTTCTGTTTTTACTAGCTTGTACAATTTCACAATTCATTATCAAACCATCTCTGTAATATTTTGTTAGTAAAACAATGGTATTTGTTCTTGAGCGGCCATGTCCCAGAATCATTTATATTATTGCTATAATAAAGTAAATGATCCATACATAAGGAAGTAGACATTGTAATGAGCAGATTATCATGTTATTCTGCCTCATGCATTTATTAAAATGTTCCATTGCAGAATAAAATAAAAAACTTCTGTAATACATTGTTCTATGCTAGGAAAAGCTACTATGTCAGAACTAATCGCAAAACTATACTCATGTTACTGTCAAGCCTCATGATGGGGACAACAAATCATTAATGAATCCTGGCTCCATCATTCTAACTGAACGCAGGTCTAACCTGTGGACAGTACACCTGTTTAAATTTTTTTTTTACAATTATTTTACAAGGAAAGTATGCTAAGAAGTTATTTACAGCAACAACTTGATAGCAATGTTTATCTATCTTGCTAGAGAGAGAACAACAGAATAATTTCACTTCTTTCACATCTTGGTAATTAGAACCAGCAACCAGTTGTTTACTTTTGCTCTTCACCACTAGGCTACTCTGCTGGTGCTTAATATACAACAATCAGCCATAATATAATGACCACCTGCCTAATTTTGTGTAGGTCCCCCTTTTGCAGCCCTGACCCATCTAGGCATGACCTCTGAAGGTGTGCTGTGGTATCTGGCACCAGAACTTTAGCAGCAGATGTTTTAAGTCCTGTAAGTTGTGAGGTGAGGCCTCCATGGATCTGACTTGTTTTTCCAGCACATCCCACACATGCTCGATTGGATTGAGATCTGGGGATTTTGGAGGCCAAGTCAACACCTTGAAGTCATTGTTATGTTCCTCAAAACATTCCTTAACCATTTGTGATTTGTGGCAGGGCGCATAATCCAGCTGAAAGAGGCCAATGCCATCAGGGAATACTGTTGACAAGAAAGGGTGCACATGATCTGCAACAATACGCAGGTAGGTGGTAGGTGTCAAAGTAACATCTGTATGAATGGCAGGACCCAAGGTTTCCCAGCAGAACATTACTCAAAGCATCACACTGCCTCTGCCAGCTTGCCTCCTAACAATAGTGCATCCAGGTGCAATTTGTTCTCCAGGTAAGCGACACATCCACGTGATGTAAAAGGAAACATGACTCATAAGACTAGGCCACCTTCTTCCAGTGTTCCGTGGTCCTGTCCCAATGCTGACCCAGGTCCACTGCTGAAAGGGCTTACAATGGGCACGTGAGCATTGGGACAGGACCACGTGATGTAAAAGGAAACATGACTCATAAGACTAGGCTACCTTCTTCCAGTGTTCCGTGGTCCTGTCCCAATGCTCACGTGCCCATTGTAAGCCCTTTCAGCAGTGGACCTGGGTCAGCATTGGCACCCTAATTATTCTGTGGCTATGTAACCCCATATGCAACAAACTGCGATGCACTGTGTGTTCTGACACCTTTCTATCAGTACCAGCATTAACTTCATGTTGGATCGGACAACAAGGGCCAGCCTTCACTCCCCACGTGCATCAATGAGCCTTTGCCACCCAAGCCCCTTTTGCCGGTTCACCGCTTTTCCTTCCTTGGACCACTTTTGATTGGTACTGACCACTGCAGACCGGGAAAACACCCCACAAGGGCTGCAGTATTGGAGATGCTCTGACCCAGTCGTCCAGCCATCACAACTTGACCCTCGTCAAAGTTGCTCAGATCCTTGTGCTTGCCCATTTTTCCAACTTCTATTACAACAACTTCAGGGACAGGATATTTGCTTCCTGCCTAATATATTCCACCCACTAACAGGTGCCATGATAAGGAGATTATCCATGTTATTCGCTTCACCTGTCAGTGGTCATAATAATATGGGTGATTGGTATATGTATACTGTAGTATCTATAGAAATCGCTGTGATGAGGACCACAACCTATAGTACTTTCTCTTTTTACAGGGCTGGGAACATTTCCTCTATTCCAGCAGGAAGATCTCTCACTCTGAGATGGGCATCAGGTGTAGAAAGACATTATGTGATTGTGGTTCTGTCAGGCCAGAAAATACTTTTAACATTGTGAAGTGGAGGTCTATGGGTACCTCAGCCCAACTGGTAAGGATGAATAAGACAAAGTTATTAATATAATACTGCGTAATCAATATTCAGAGCAATATTTGAAGATACTTGAAAACATCAAACCGTGGTAAAATATCGTGGTATTTCTTTAGGACATGCTGAAATTAAACAACAAATCCTGTGCCTTTTGCTGTCCAGGGAATAACATGGCTCTCTGGAGAAAAGCCACCCAGTCGTCACAACATGCTTATGGGTTTGCTTATAATGCCATTGATGGGAACCGTGACAGTGATGTCACATGGCTCCTGCACTCACACTTCAAATGTGCATAACCCCTGGTGGTGATTAGACCTGCTTAATCACCTACAAAGTCTTCTCCATCACCATCACCAAAAGAAAGAACAGTGATTACTCCGTAAGACCGAATAGAGCAGAGATCTGCATTGGAAACGTATTGCTTGGCAACAATGGCAACAACAACCTTAAGTAAACCTGAATACCAAAAAATTAAAAAGATTAGCGTAATTCATTTACACGCTGGTTAACATTTGGAGGAGATTTAGAAATAAAGATTGTAATGAGACTAGCAACATCATTCACACAATGGAAAGTCTCAAACAAACCTTGACAACGTTGAAAATCTCTTTAGAAACAAACACCTACAGCTACAGTTTGTCTAAATAACAAGTGATGGAAATCGAACACAGGAACTACTTTGCTTGTTGGTTGTCACGTTCTAAATTTATATGGCAGTGGCTCCAATATTTTACGTAGGACCACTGTTCACAACTAACCTCTTGTGAAGTCCATACGTCCTCAGGTTCTGCATTACATCGGCTCAATGATTTAGAGATTTACAACATCAGGCAATGTGGACAATTTATTAACTTTAAACGGTTAAATGTAGTTAGAAAAAATGTCAATCACTGTTACTGTTCTAAAACAGTTTCTGTTTAATCCTTCAGGTGGACTGTGATCTCTATTCCAGCTGTTCTTTCCAGCACATTCCAGTGTAATGGTATGGAGGGAAGATATATCAAGGTTGTCATTCCAGGAAGACAATACTACCTCTCCCTGTGTGAGATAGAGGTCTATGGGTCACCACTGGAATGACACATCCAGAACACTGTTCCCTAACATTCCATATGAAGCTGAAGATACACTACTTCAGCCTGGTGTTATAAAAAATGCTTTATAAATACATCTGATTGACTGACTGCTCTGTACTTAATAAACTCTATACATGATTAGCTCTTCCAAACCTTGTTTTTACTACTAGTTTGCAAAAATCTTCTACTTTCCCTTGTTAGCAAACAATAACCTTGTTAGAAACCATAAATGGTTAGAGGTCTCTGCCTTAAACCCCAATAATAGACAGTGTAATATTTATATTCAGGTGTGCCTCCTTATAAAGAAGGCTTATGAGAATGAGTCACATAACCAGTCAACCAAACACTTATATGATCTCAAATAATTCACCAGCACAATTGATTTGATGTTTCTCACAAATATTAGAGAAAGATTCTCATAAGAAACATTTTATTTTCAAAAGACAAAGTAGACAAGTATAAGAAAATACATCTTCAACAATGCTAGGCATGTCACAAGAAACAAGTCAAATTAGTGACATCATAATGGTTCTGATTGAGTGGTTCAACCCCACACCACTACGGGCACTTCAGTACCTCAAGAACATTTCATTACCTTGAGGAGCCATAGACACAAAGAAAAATAAACCATTAAAACGCAGAAGCTCCTGCCGTGTGTTATTCATGGAGAGACTGTCTCAGAAGTTGCAGAATAAAATTAAATACATTTTCCAACTTGCATTTAGTTGATACTGTAACAATACTGTATGGGTCTGTGTCAGTACTGTATGGACACATTCCTATAACTGTATGTTTATTGCTAAAAAGCCTCACCTTTAATGGTGAAATGAGGAGAACCAATATTACAATGGATCTTACACTGGAAAGAACACTGGGATTTGTTAAGTAAAAGGTGAACTACAGGCTGGCTGCGGATCTGACCATTTCAGCATCCTGTCTGTCAAAACAGAGATCGGTGCATCCAGAGCTTCTCTTCATGTGCCAGTCATGATTAACAGCAGGTGCCAGTAGGTGAAATACCTATTGTAGTATTTTACAGATTGTTGACCCCATCTGCGTAAACATTCATAGATATGCTGCATGATCCCGCATGGACAATAAAACCAGAGGAATGACCATTCTTGATTCAAGGCCGTGGAGTTTTTGTCTTACAGTATTGTTATACTGTACAATCTTAAAATATTCAGTTCTGTCAGGTAGTTTAAAAATAATGTATTATTTATGGAATCTTCCAGACATCAATTCACACTGATTTGATTACATCTGGCAGAGGAGCTTGTTAGCTACTAGCTTAGCAGAATCAGCAAAGAAAGTAGAGCAGAATATTTTGGACCCTTAAACAAGGCATTGATATTGAAGCTATTTTATGCCCTATGTTGTGCCCTATGTTAACTTCAGGGGCAAAAAACAGTGAGTCCCAGGGATAGATATCAGTGGTCAGGCAGAGACATAGAGCCCTCTTCAATCTGACCCTTGACCTCAATCAACATGGAGGCACTGGGACTTTCAGTCACAAAAAGCAGTATAAAAAAAGAATGCGTAGAGAGCTCACGACTTCCAAGTGGGCGTAGTCTCTCTCTGCCTTAGAGATATCATCCACTGTCCAATTCAAATGTTGTGTTTTCTCCACATGTGGAAATGACACTTCTTAATGTGTTGAATGCTACAATTTCCTAATCTTTACTACCTGTGCAGTACACAACAAAGCAATGACATGACTTGGAACAATATCTAGAATTTTTCACAGCATTTTTCAAACATGTTCATAATATATCTGCATTAATAATGGAAGGATAATGTATCACAATATTGAGACTTTTACCTGCTCACTGCGGACACCCTCTCCACAAACCCATCTACAAACAATGGAAAATTGGAGAACACCAAATCCATCTATTATTTCCTGGTTGCTTTAATTCTATACAGTTCACATCTGCTGTTAAAGAAAAGCCTTACCCCAGCTTTTTTAAGCTGGGCATCCAAAAGCAAAAGTTTGTATTACAAAAGACATTCAGGGGTTATTTAGTTTATCAAGTAAATTTCCATTCTTGGAATGCTGGGCATAATAGCTATTAACAAGAAAAACCAAATACCCACTGAATGTCTATTATAAAAGTATCTTTACCTTGCTGGTTTGGGAGAGTTGGTTTGAATGTGCACTTGTGTTACTGTAATTCATTTTGCTTTCGTCATAAACAATAAAATCTACATATTGCTCCGTTAACAACTCCAAATAGGGATATCAAATCAGATTTCTAAACCACTGATGTTGGATGTGTTATCTATGCTAATGCACTGCTACAATTTGCAATGGATTTGTAGGATAAAAGATTTAGCAGATTATGATATTCTACTTCTCTAAAAGAAAAAATGTCAGGTGTGCTACATCATCCTGATATTTGCTGCTGTAACACCAGTACTTTAACTAAACTTTGCTTTGGCAATAACAGAATTATAACACATATCAGAAGATAAAAATTCTAAATACTGACAATTATTTAGACACATTAAGAATTTGCAATGCATTAAAAAGCATAAAATACAAACACAAAATATGCCTGACATCAAAAACATAGTTCTGTTCTTATAATTTTCAGTATATGTTCACATAAAACCATAAAGTAAAATGCTAATAAATTATGTAAAAACAAAATACTGTATAGGAAGGAAAACTGCCAGATTACTGATCAATACTAAGAATCGTGTGGTAAACAAACATAACCGTTGTCATGTTTGAAAATGGTATTGCTTCACATTAGACAGAAAACACTGATTTTTGTTTATAATTAAACACACCCAAAGTGATATCTTGTAGAACAACCAAAAATGAACAAACTACATATAATAAATTCTATGTCTGCCATAAACAAACTTTCTATAGAAACATACACTTAATTGATTTTGTCTCTGCTCAGGAAGCCCACATGAACTGAAACTGGTTTTGGACTGGCAGAATGCAGTAACAATAATAATAGAATAATGGGGAAACAAAGTCCTCACAAATCATAGCACAAGGCTGACACCCTTTTATTCAGGTCACCCTATTTGTCCACTGCTCCAAAATGGCCTTAAAAAGGGAGACGTAAAAAAGCAGCAGCGGTACCTCAGAAGGGAGACGGACCAAAGAAAAAAGGAACTATATGAAAACCCGCACCAGGTCAGATGGGGTGAAAATACTAGAAGGTCTTGCTAAAACAGGACAAATGAGTGGTTATCTTAAGTCTTTAGCTGCTCTGGGAACTTTAAGGACTTTGTAAACATTGTTTTGAAAGACGGTTGCAAAATGGGGCCTGGAGTCCCTGGACATGAGTGTACAGAGGGGGACTTTCCCAGCATTCTGGGGGTCCTCCACATCCCAGATCTCAGGCATACTGCAACCCGGCCTAAGGAGAGTTCATAGACAAAAGGAGCAAGAAAGGGAAAATATTTTAGCGATGAAACAAAATGAAGCAGAAAATTGTGTTTATGACTGACTGCAAAAGTTTTATGAAAAGGTCACTTGGCAGCAGAATTGGGTTGTCCTGTACTAACTGGAAAAATTGTAGCTGTTTATTTGAACAGTTTATCAGTCTCTAATTTTGACAGTGAATAATTTTTTCCACTTTTCTGCTGTGTCTGGTATGAGGGCTTTCTTGCATATGTTCTGCTTTAAGCCCCCCTCAGACCATTTCGATAGAAATAAGATCTGGACTTTGACTTAGCCATTTCATTATTCTCCATTTCTTCTTATTGAACAATTTTGTTGTATATTTGTTTGTGTGTTTTGGATCAGTGTTCTGCGGCAAGATCAATGTTCAGCTCAGTTAACAGGTGCCTTATGCAGCATTTAACATTTAAAATATTTGATAATAACCCTTACATACCATAATTTAAAGTTATAAAACAGTTTGGCAGTGTCAGGACTGACACAATCCCCACTATAATGTTCGCAAGTAAAACGTAGAGGATGTTTATAGGCATATACGTCCTTGAAGGTGTGTGAGGTGGAGGCCAATGACAAGCTTTGTTTGGGTTCATGTAGCCTACACTGAACGCTCCCGAAATGAGAATATATGGAAGCAACGCGAGCATAAGACAAAAGAGAGTACATTTTGCATTTGATGGCGAGAGCTGAAGTGCGTGTAAACAGTGATGCAGAGTTGGCTACCTTTCTACTTGACAAGTAGGTTACATCACTTCATTTAGCTAGTTAACTAGATAGACAATGACATCTATGTGTACTAGATCACTAGATTGATGATGACGGAAAATAATTATACTATGTAGAAAATCATTCATTGTTCTTGTTAATTCTATTTGTATGAGCGCAGAAACATTTTAGGACGTTTTTTGTCTTTGGTTGAGACAATAAACTAAAGCTCTAAGTTGTGTCTGAGCAGACACTCCTCGATTCCATTTCTAGATGAAACATAATGTACCAATGTGGGGATCTCTGCAAGATGTTGATGGTCAGCGGAGTGACAGCTGGGAAGGAAAGTTGGTTGGGACCTAAGACAGCAGTTGCCCCAAACCATAAATTGCCAGTGCTTCCATGCTCATAAAAGGTAATGATCTGTCTTAGCTAAACAATGACAACTTTTAATCATCCGTCCAGGTATTTCTGTCTTTACCCAGGCGTCTTGATATACCTTTATGAGAGCAGTTTCTTCCTTTATGACCACCCATGCAGGCCAAGTGTGTGCAGTCTCCTTCTGACTGTTGACTCATCCACTTTGACATTGATTGTGGCAAGAGAGTCCTGGAAGGCCTTTATGGCTCTGAGAACCCTTCACTTCTAATCAGTTGCATTTATTGGATTTTATCTTAGGTTTAGCCATTTTAGGTGATGGTAAAGGTAAACTAACTTTCACCCACATAGGGAAATTGTATTTGTGTTTATTTTGATAGCGGAAATGGTTTCAAAGTAATTTTTTGTGTGATTTGTTAAATTGCAGTATAGTCATGTGAAAATGTAAGTCAGTACAAACAGCAGTGCGTTCACTTTATCCACATGTTGTCTTAGTTTATAATGACATTCATTGTTGTTTGCCATTTATCTTCACACAATAGAACTGGACTAAAATTTGAATTATTCATAGTTATGTTTTTTACCTAGTGGTTTTTGTAGTCAAAATAAATTAGTCAGCAGTTTAGCTGCTAACTTACAATAATCACAAAATACAGGAACATGTCACAACACATTGTTGTCAGAAATTGGCAATATTTAAATCCTCAAATCTGCTTTCCCAGTGTTAATGCTGAGCTCTGTGAAATCAATGCAGAAGCCACAAAGCTACCTGGAACGCCGGGTGCACCACGAGTCTTCTAGAACAAAGTAGTCCACCTCTAGTTGCATCAGGTTCCTCCTCACCACATCGGCAGACTTGCGGCTATACATTGCGTAGACCAGCTTAGTCCTTGCCCTGAGCCCAACAGAACGCAACCATATTTAGACAACACGAAACTGGCATTAGCCTAGCCTAGCTTAGCACAGAGCTGGTGCAGTAGCATACCTCAGTCCAGCGTCCTCGTAGTGTGGGTGGTTGACGATGGGCCGGCCTGCTGAAAGCTTCACACTAGCCATAGTGGGCATGGCTCCGGCAAACACAGCGTCTACACCACACAAAACATCTTTAGGAGAACAGCACACATAGACCTGGGCCAGGATTACTGATATCAATGATATTTAATAATTCTTAATGCTTTCACCATTCTTGCCTAGACAGTTTGAAAACATTATTTGGGAAGGATGCAGTTAAAATGTATAAAAAAAGGTTTAGTCTTGGGAACCAGGGTTGTCAGCAGCAGGAGGACATTACGCACTAGGCTGTGTGTTGTCTTTAATCCATTCCAGCAGCTGTTCCTGAGGCAGGTTGCTAAATTCTCCCATGATGCCCCACTGGGCCTGCAAGTTGGCCAACCCCTGAAAGGCCATGACGGCCAGGATGGTAAACACCATCATGTGGAGTTTGAACTTCTCCCCTATCCAGGAAAACAACTGACACAGAGAAAGAGAAAGATCAATAAGAGCAGAAGACAGGGACCTGTGGTATATCTGTCTGTGACAAGGATCTGTGATGGCAGCAGTGTTGTATTGATCCTGAAAGTATATTGAATTTTGTTGCACCATGTCAAGGTGTGTAGCGCCACGTGATGTCGAGGTCTGTTGCGTCGTGCGGCATTGAGGTATGTTGTGCCGCTTGGTGTCGAGGTGTGTTGCGTCATGCGGCGTCGAGGTGTGTTGTGTCATGGGGCGTCGAGGTGTGTTGTGTCATGGGGCGTCGAGGTGTGTTGCGTCATGGGGCGTCGAGGTGTGTTGCGTCATGGGGCGTCGAGGTGTGTTGCGTCATGGGGCGTCGAGGTGTGTTGCGTCATGGGGCGTCGAGGTG
>JACXGJ010011485.1:0-19734 GCA_016801105.1 Esox niger | reverse complement strand
GTGCCCAAATTTATGCACATGCCTAATTTTGTTCGAACAATTATTGCACACTTCCTGTAAATGGTATAAACTTCGTTTCACTTCTCAGATATCACTGTGTTTGTCTCCTATATGATATATTTACCTGATTTTGTTTATCCTAAGAACCAACGATTTATGAAGGAAAATCATGGAAATTAACAAGGTTGCCCAAACTTTTGCAGACCACTGTATATGTGTATTACCAGTGGAATGTATAGATGTGCAATTAAGGCACACTGAGGAGGGCAACAATTTTACCTGTAAGTACATGTGGGATTACAGTTGTTTGGCATTTGGTCACGTGGTAAACTCAAACAGCAGGGATTTAGTTACTGTAAAACGAATGACTGAGGATTTACTAAACAGACTCCATCTACTGGTTGACATGTTCATGATGTTCTCACTGTCATCTATATACTCTAAACATTACAGATGGCCTCAGGAAGTATGGTGAGTAATATCTTACATACATGTTTTTATATTAATGTGGGAACTAAATAACTATGATTTATTTTCCCTGTCCGCTAACCCCAAAACTAACTCTGATTTCGACATAGACTATATGTTACTGTATGAATTAACTCTAATTCGAGGTTTACCATAAACCTGAACACTAAGCTGGAAATAGTATTTGCTTTGTGGGGACCGAATTGTCAGGCGAAACACAGTGGATATTGGACGAGTGTTCAGGACCTTAGAGGGATTTAACAACAGAAATCAACAGAACAGAAAATCTCCAAACAAAACTGTTGTGGAAGGAACGTTGGTTCAACTGGGGTCACCTCATCTGGGATGGATGTTTTGGGGGTACGGGAACCAGCAGACAAATGTTAGACAGCCCCTCGTCTCCAGGTGGTGATTCTCTGACTCCCGATTTGTGGAGCATAACATTTACAAGTATTAAGTATATGTATATTACCAGTGGAATTTATAGATGTGCAATTAGGGCACATAGAGGAGGGCAACAATTCCCTTGTGGGGACCGAATTGTCAGGTGAAACACAGTGGATTTAACCAGCAGACAAATGTTAGACAGACCCTCGTCTCCAGGTGGTGATTCTCTGACTCCCGATTGGTGGAGGCGTCTGCAGCATCCTTCTCTCCTCTTCCTGCCCAGAGCAGTTTCCATGGTGTCCTCCATCTTCCCCTAAACAAAGCCTGATGGGGGCAGGTGTGTCTGGTTTAGGGGAAGCAGTAGAGCTGCATTCAGGGTCAATCAGTTGATACAGGGGTGTTGTCCTGATAATGTTGTAGGAGAGGACTATACTGAACCACACATCTAATATAATAAAACTATCTAATATCTAACTGTCCTGATAATGATGTAGGAGAGGACTATACTGAACCACACATCTAATATAATAAAACTATCTAATATCTAATTGACCTGATGGAGCAGCTGGTTGATTCACCGACTCTCAAACATCATCTTGTTGTGGTTCCAGATCAAATCCAGATCATGTTGCACTTTTTGACTACAAACTATTGTTTTTTGTTGTTTGAATAATTTGTTTTACTTCTGACTCTCTTGTCTTGATAATAGGAAACATAATAATAGATGCCCAGTCTAATTCCCCCTCACAAATCACCCATCTAACCACCCCACCATGAGGTCAAGTAGGATATTGTGGAAAATACCTCTTTACAGTATAAACGTGGCATTTATTCCTGACCAGCAGGTGTCTCCACTGTGCAGTGAGTTCAAAAGCCTCTGGAACAGGGGAGTCCAAACTATTCCACGAAGGGCCGTGTTTATGCAGTTGCTTGCTCTCTCCTTGTACCTGATTGATTATTTAGGTTACTAATTGGTTAGTTTCTACCCTCATCAGGTTGTTTAGGTGTTTCCTGGCAACCAATTTATGGGAAAAAACAAAAACCAGCAGACACACAGCCCTCTGTGGATTGGTTTGGACAGCCCTGCTCTAGACAATGAATCGCTTTTTGGCCCAATTTGACAACAGCCTCAACTGCTTCAGAAGGCCTCAACTGCTTCACAAAGCCTTGCGTTCCCATCACAACTGATGCAGGAGGGCTTCTCTGAACAACACACACACATACACCACACCATACACACACACACACACACAAACATAGAGCTGAACCAACACTGGAGTAAGTGGTGTTTTAGTGGTTCTGATATTACAGACACATCTAAGGACTGAATAGACAGAAAATGTGTCCCATCTGAACATGATGAAATTCCTACCATTTTATCCACACAAAACACCATTATTTTCAGTGTTATTTCCAACCAGCAACATTGAAATATCCTGACAGATGAAGGGAAATCATTTAAATCTGCCCTTCTGTCTTTATACTGTAAACTGCTGGTATGTTAACATCAGTATTTCCATTATGTCAATAAGGAGTGATTATAATACTTCATAGTATGATACTGGTTTACAGAGCACATATATACTCAGTAGTTTATAATACCATTCATTATTATGTTACTCAGTGTCATAACTAACTGACTCTATTTATATTTCAGTTTTTGATGCCATCAGAAGACATGCAGGTCAGTGTGTTTCTCTCCATCAGAGTTACTATGTGACTGTATTAATACTGACCTCTGAACCATCTCATCAAAACTCATGAATACTCTACAAGAGTATTAACCTGTCTAAACTATCATTTATTTACCTAAATGTTGTACTTTGATCATCAGCCATGTGTCTTTGATAGCAGTCAGCATATACAGTGAGGGAAATAATTATTTGATCCACTGCTGATTTTGTACATTTGCCCACTGACAAAGAAATTATCAGGTTTGTTTGAACAGTGAGAGACAGTATAACAACAAAAAGCCCACATGAACCACTAATACTAGATGTTCTGTTATCTCTTCCTAAACCACACATGAACCACTAATTCTGGATGTTCTGTTATCTCTACCTAAACCACACATGAACCACTAATACTGGATGTTCTGTTATCTCTACCTTAACCACACATGAACCATTAATACTGGATGTTCTGTTATCTCTACCTAAACCACACATGAACCACTAATACTGGATGTTCTGTTATCTCTACCTAAACCACACATGGACCACTAATACTGGATGACTCATGTGTCAGAGATCAATACAGTAAATGTTTTTCTCTACTATTATTTTCTCCACTGATGTTGATGTCATGATGTCATTGTATTTATCATAGTGTTTCTCTCCACAGTGGATGTGACTCTTGACCCTGATACTGCACATCCCAACCTCATCCTGTCTGAGGACCGGAAACAAGTGAGACGTGGTGACAAATTACTGGATCTACCTGACAACCCAAAGAGGTTTACAGATGATTACTGTGTCCTGGGTAAGGAGGGCTTCTCCTCAGGGAGATTCTACTATGAGGTTCAGGTGAAGGAGAACACTAGGTGGATTTTAGGAGTGGCCAGAGAGTCAATCAACAGGAAGAAGTGGATTAGGGAGACACCTAGTAATGGATTCTGGACTGTGTATCAGTATTATGGAGTGTATAGGGCTCTCACTGCCCCCCCTGTCTCCCTCCCCCTGAGAGAAAAGACCCAGAAGGTGGGGGTGTTTGTGGATTATGAGGAGGGACAGGTCTCCTTCTTCAATGTGGAGGCCAGGTGTCACATCTACTCTTTCACTGGACAAACCTTCAATGAGGAGAAACTCTATCCTTACTTCAACACTGGTTATGACTCACTGGTCATCTGTCCTGTAGATGTCATTTGACTGACTTGTTTATATCAGAAAAACCACTGGTCATCTGTCCTGTAGATGTCACTGACTGACTGTTTTAAATCAGACAACCCACTGGTCATCTGTCCTGTAGATGCCACTGACTGACTGTATTAAATCAGAAAGCCCACTGGTCATCTGTCCTGTAGATGTCACTGACTGACTGTTTTAATTCCAAGATAGAAACAGTTGGCTAAAACATGAAATATGAGACAACATGTGAGATTTTATGTGAGATTTCAGATTTACAAAAAACTTGCTGTTTCTAGATTCCAGACCTTATACTGTTTCTGTTGGCAGAATAATGTGTTGTACATTTCAGTTCACTGTGATTCATAACAGTGTTTATTGTGCATGTGTTCTGTTGTGCTTCTAACACCACACAATACATTGTGTTTGTTTGTTTGTAAATAATCATTTTTTTACTTTTCAGAAATAAACATTTTCTAAAATATTTTGTAAACTGACTTATTTTACCACTGCATACAAGTGCAAATCAATGTACAGCCTTAAAAAATCTTAATATTTTTAGCTTTTCACTTACTGAGCCAAAACATGACCACTCACAGGTGAAGCGAATAACGATTATCATCTAACAAGGGCCCATGTTAAGGTCTGGGTAGATTAGATGGTAGGTGAACAATCACTTCTCATAGTCAACATGTTGGATGCAGGAGAAATGGGCCGGAGTGAAGAAAGAAGCAACTTTGACCAGGGCCATATTGTATCGGCCAATCGGCTGGGTCAGTTGCCAAATACCACAGGACACCTTAAGAGGTCAAATGGAGTCCATGCTTTGATTCCAAAGATTTTGCTCATCAGTGTATAAAAATGTGTCATTATATAACTTCTTACCAGGAAATGTGCATCAGTCAGATCATCACCAAAAGGCTCTCCTTGTATCTAGCTGGAGAAATTGATCTGGGGTCTGTTTAGAAATGTTCCTACTAAATGGTAAATATGGAGGATCTGTAGTTTGGGGAAACCTCATCCTCTGTATAATGATGAAAAGGCAGTGAGAACAGATGATATGAACTAAAAGCATTAACCTCAAACAAACAAAAAATAAATAATATTTTAAAGAATCAGCAAACATCTTCACATGATCTGCTTTACCCACAAGAATCACCATGACATGATGAAGACCCTGGTTATGGAGACAGTATAATTAAAGAATCACCATGACATGATGAAGACCCTGGTTATGGAGACAGTATCATTGAAGGAAGAATCACCATGACATGATGATGAAGACCCTGGTTATGGAGACAGTATCATTAAAGAGTTCTGAATTTCAGATTTAATTTCCTGGTATTCACATCTAGATGTGTTGAACAACTCAGGACAGACCACCCTGCGTTTGAACCCACCCATTTTTCAATTCAGCAAAAGGATTGGAACATGTGACTGACAGATGTTTCTTGTTGCCCAGGTGTTGCCTTTTTAGGTTGATTGTTCAAACATTAAATATCTCAGCATGACTAGTGTAAGTTTCCATCCTTGGTTTAAACCTATAAAGACTGCATTTTTTGGTAAAGAGGATAAACCAACATGATGACCAGAGAGCTGTCTATGGGAGAAAGGCAAGCCATTGACAAGCTGAGAAAAGAAGGAAAATTGACCAGAGACATTGGGCAAACATTGAGCATAGCAAGCACAACAATTTGGAATGTCCTGAAAAAGAAAGAAACTACTGGTGTACTGAGCAACAGACGTCGAACAGGTCGGCCAAGGAAAACAACATTAGTTGATGACAGAAATATTGTGAGAAAACCTCCAAAACATGAGTACGTGACATCACCACTGACATCCACAGAGCCTGGAACAGGCTCATTAATATTTATTGATGATGTAACTGATGATGGTAGCAGCAGAATGAATTGTGTACAGAAACATTTTGTCTGCCAATTTACGGAGAAATGCAGTGAAACTTGGAAGTTTATCATGCAGCAGGACAATGACCCAAAGCACACTCTCAAGAAAACAAAGGACCTTATCAGGGGAAAAAGTGGAAGGTTTTAGACTGGCCAAGTAAATCACCTGACCTTAACCCAATAGAGCATGCATTTCACCTCCTTAAGAGGAGACTGAAGGGAGAAACACCCCGAAACAAACAAGAACCGAAAGAAGCTACAGTAAAAGCCTGGGAGCTGTATGAGAAAGACCAACCATTAATCAAACCAAATGACAGTTTTAAAGTGTCCGATCCTTAGTTTCAAAACAATGCAATATGAAAAGATTTTCTTTTGCATTCTGAATAAATAGAGAAGTTGAACCTAATCTCATCAGGCATTTATGTATATTTGCAGAGTGTTAATACATTCACAACAAAAGAAAAACAAAATTACTGCACATTCCTGAATATTTACTGTCAGTCTGTGTGTGTGTGTGTGTGTGTGTGTGTGTGTGTGTCACTCTAGTAGTGTTCCATCTGCTGATGTTTGAGTGACAGGGAACATCAGGAATTAAGCCTTCAAGAAGGACAAGTCAGCCAGCCCACATATCACCCTGACTACCTCAGACACACACACACACACACACACACACACACCATCAGTAAATAAACAGAAATGTTGTTGAATTTGTGTCTGTGTGTCTGTATTTTTGTGTGTGTGTGAGTTTGTGTGTGTATTTCTGTGTGTGTGTGTGTGTGTGTGTCTGTATTTCTGTGTGTCTGTCTGTATTTCTGTGTGTGTGTGTGTCTGTATTTCCGTGTGTCTGTCTGTATTTCTGTGTGTGTGTGTGTGTTTGTGTGTGTCTGTGTGTCTGTGTGTGTGTGTGTGTGTGTGTGTGTGTGTGTGTGTGTATTCTGACCTGGTGGTGGGGTGCTGCTCAAGCCCGGCTCCAGGATGAGATGGGAAACAAAACTGTGGGGCATGAGATTGTATCTGAGGGGACTTCAATTCAACATTTTAATTCAACTTAAGTTTACAATTTTATTTAGGAAATACAGATGGACAAAATTATGATCTAGCAGAACAAATAATTCTCATGTTTCTTGTAGGATATCAGTGGTTTCTTTTTAAATATTCCAGAGTGCTTTGAATGAATTTGCGGTTGACCTTTAATAGAGACACAGGCTTTGACACTGATATCAACATTTAACTTCAATAACCCCTTTTTAATATGTTGATTAGATGGTGTTGTTACCCATTTAAGACCCTGCATGACCAGAGTCAGAAAAGCCTTTTAAGTCAGTAACACAGAACCCTGTTTCCCACTGCTGGTTGGACTCTGAACATCAGCAGGGTCACTTGATTGATCTTGGATGGGAGACCAGATGCTGCTGGAAGTGGTGATGGAGGACCAGTAGGGGGCAGTCTTCCCTCTGGTTTAAATATCAACCCTCAGAGCTGTAAGGGGACATTAGTAGTGGTGTTGGAGGACCAGTAGGGGGCAGTCTTCCCTCTGGTCTAAATATCAACCCTCAGAGCTGTAAGGGGACATTAGTAGTGTTGTTGGAGGACCAGTAGGGGGCAGTCTTCCCTCTGGTCTAAATATCAACCCTCAGAGCTGTAAGGGGACATTAGTAGTGGTGATGGAGGACCAGTAGGGGGCAGTCTTCCCTCTGGTCTAAATATCAACGCTCAGAGCGGGAAGGGGACATTGATCTGTGTAGGTTTCCATCTTTTTTATGAGATAATAAATATTAAATGGGTTTCCTAACTGTCTGTGGTCTCTGAAGTTGCCATGTCATTTTTAAGACATTAACCCTGGTATCCTGGACAAATAAATTTCTTATGATTTTTAAGTATGTGGTGTTATTTTACAACGTAAAACACTTAAAACAACAATAACTACTGGTAAAAAGATAAACAACATAGAGTGGAATAGAGGGCTCTGCTATATAACAGTAATATAATGGCTTCTGGGACTGCATGGGCACCTGGGTATTTCTTCAGTAGAGCGTCACCATTTCTATTTGTTTTTCTACTTCCGGCCTGTCCAACATTGTACCTGGATAACTATTGTCTTGCAGGACATTCGTTATTTTAGAGGTTTATGTTAGATGAGGTTAATTCATGTATTTACAGGGTTTTAGACAAGCGTGTATTGCAATCACACTATAATGTAATTGATTGGGGCTGGGGGAACCTGAACAATTGACTTTTGCAGTTATTCTACCTATATATCTCACAGATATGGATCTGTTAGAGTTTATTGTATTATGGTATGAAGTCCTCTTACTGTTGGAAATAATATTAAAAGAACTGATACAGAAGGACATTAGAACAGAACAGCGAACAGAAGCCTTAATGAAAGAAAATGTGAGGATCCAGGATTCCTCTAGGATTTCAAATCGTTCTACTGTTGTTTAAGAAAGAGTACATTTTGTCTAAGAGTGAAATATGGAAATTTCTGTACACAGAAAATTTCGGATTTTTACAAATCCTTAAAAAGGGTTACGGGATCCACCTCCCAGAATCCTTGACTAGATCCCCAACATGGATATTTTTTACCCTCAGATTGATGGGAATTCCTATGGAACATGTAGGGCTGTGACTTCTGCTGGGAAAGAGACTAAACAGCAGGTGTGGGAGGAGTTCGGGGAAGCCATGGAGAAGGACTCTGTCAGCACCAAGGTGTTTCTGGAAACCGTCTGCCACCTCAGGAGGGGGAAACGGGGAACCATCCAAGCTGTGTACAGTAAGGATGGAACACTGTTGACCTCAACTGAGGAGGTACTTGGGCGGTGGAAGGAACCCTTTGAGGAAATCCCCCTCTATAGTAGAAGCAGAGCTGGAGGCTGATGGGGAAGCATCGTCAATCTCCTTTGCAGAAGACACTGACGTAGTTCAACAACTCCACAGTAACAAAGCTCTGGGGATTGACGAGATTCATCCAGAAATGTTGAAAGCTTTGGATGTGGAGGGGAAGTCTTGGATGACACGCCTCTTCAACACTGTGTGGGAGTTGGGTGCAGTGCCTAAGGAGTGGCGGACCAGGGTGGTGGTTCCCCTGTTCAAAAAGGGGGACCAGAGGGTGTGGGCCTATTATAGGGGTATCACACTACTCAGCCTCCCTGGGAAAGTCTACTCAAAGGTTTTGGAAAGGAGGGTTTGGCAGATAGTGGGAGTATGGGGTGAGGAGGTCCCTTCTTAGGGCTATCCAATCCCTGTACGTCCAAAGTGAGAGGTGTGTTCGGGTTCTCTGTAGTAAGTCGGACTTGTTCCGGGTGGGGTTGGCCTCCATCAGGGCTGCGCTTTGTCACCACTCCTGTTTGTAATGTTCGTGGACAGGATATCCAGGCCCAGTCGGGCTGGGGAAATCATCACTGCTTTTTGCAGATGATGTGGTCCTGATGGCATCATCGGTCTGGTACCTCCTGCACTTCTGGACCGGTTCACAGCTGAGAATGAAGCAGTTGGGATGAGGATTAGCACCTCTAAATCTGAGGCCATGGTTCTCAGCAGGAAACCGATGGAGTGCCTCCTCCAGGTAGTGTGGGGGATTTTCTATTAAATGCATATATAATCTAATGCTTATGTAAATATTATTCTGCAATGTATAATCCCACAGTTTTATTATAAACATATTAATGTGGAGTCCACACGTACAGAAAACTACTTCGGGGATAGGATGAATTACACATACACAGGATTTCTATGTTTATCATAATATGTGTACTTTAATGTTGAGAGATAGTCATGATCAACCAATTACAATGTGCCCAGAGAGGGCTGTTTCCAAAGTTTACTGCCTTTGTATCCACTGTTGGGGCTGTCCTGAGTGTGGCCCATGAGCTGGTCATAAAGCGTACTCTGTGATAAGAGATGACCTGAGTGTGGCCCATGAGCTGATCATAAAGCGTACTCTGTGATAAGAGATCACCTGAGTGCGGCCCATGTGCTTAACATAACACTTTGTGGACAATGATGGACATGATTCAAATATGAACCATGAGGATGTCGTGAATTACTGTCGCAAATTACGAGCATTCAGTGAGGTAGAAGATAAGATGTGCACATGGGGGGATTTTTAAAACATGAATAGTCAGATGGCGTGATGTATGAAACTACTGTATAAAAGCCATTGGCCAGATTTAGAACATTGGGGGTGTATCTGCAGAAGATCCTGGCTTTGATGTCTGTCATTACTGTATGATTTTCATTCAAGTCTATCGGATTCACAAAGTCCTGAGTTGAAGTGCATTTGTTTTAGAAAAGACTGGTTGATTTTCCACTACAACGGGGATGTACCCTCCTGAGAGTTGGGGTTGAGTCCACTGCTGCTCCAGTCAACCTGGGACAAAGGCTGGGAGGCCCCCTGCTGGCAGGATGAACAAACTGCAGTGAGGCTCAGAGGTGTCCTTGATTCTAAGTTCCCTGTTTAATTCAATGGATCACAATGATTTGAAGGTGTCTGTTTTGCTGTTCAGTCGTGGTCAATTATTTTGAGAATGACACAAATATTACTTTTCAAAAAGTCTGCTGCCTCAGTTTTTATTATGGCAATTTGCATAAACTCCTGAATGTTTTGAAGAGTGATCAGATGAAGTCCCTCTTAATCCTTAAAAAACATTTCCACTGAAAATCAGCCCTGCAACAAAAGGACCGGCGGATATCATGTCAGTGATCCTCTGGTTAACACAGGTGAGAGTGTTGATGAGGACAAGGCTGGAGATCACTCTGTCATGCTGATTGAGTTAGAATAACAGACCGCAAGCATTCAAAGGATGGGGTGCTTGGAATCATTGTTCTTCCTCTGTTGCCATGGTTACCTGCAAGGAAACACATCTGTCATCATTGATTTGGACACAAAGGGCTTCACAGGCCAGGATACTGCTGCTAGTAAGACTGCACCTAAATCAACCATTTATCAGGAGAGAGGATCAAGGAGAGAAGTTCAATTGTTGTGAAAAAGGCATCAGGACTTTTGGAGGATGGCCTGGTGTCAAGAAGGGAAGCAAAGAAGCCACTTCTCTCCAGGAAAACATCAGGGACAGACTGATATTCTGCAGAAGGTACAGATTGGGCTGCTGACTTGGGTAAAGTCCTTTTCTCTGATGAATCCCCTTTCCGATTGTTTGGGGCATCTGGAAAAGGGGTTTTCCAGAGAAGACAAGGTGAGCGCTACAATCAGTCCTGTGTCATGCCAACTGTAAAGCATTCTGAGACCATTCAGGTGTGGGGTTTCTTCTTAGCCAAGGAAGTGGGCTCACTCACAATGTTGCCTAAGAACACAGCCATGATTAAAGAATGGTACCAACACATCCTCTGATATCTCTCAACCATCCAAGAACAGTTGGGTGATGAACTATGCCCTTTCCAGCATGCGGGAGCTCCTTTCCATAAGGCAAAAGTTATAAATAAGTGAAAAAGAAAAAGAAGGGTCAACACTGCAAATACTGACTCTCCAAAAGTTCAAAAGGTTTATTTGTCATTTGCAATAAGTTATGGCAATGAAATGCTTGGTTTTCCTCCTCCTGACAGTGCAGTTAAAAGTTAAAAATTTATAGTAATTATATTATAAAAATAAGAAGAAAACACAATCAATAATAACACTATACAAATACATGCATCAATAAAAGAGACAGGTGTGCATGGGACTGTGGATGGATGGGAAGAGGGGTTCCTGAGTTGAGCAGCCTGACTTGACTACCTGAGGAAAGAAGCTGTCCCATAGCCTGTTAGTTCTGGACAGAATACTCCTGTACAAGTTTCCAGACCTCCAAGAAAGCCAGACATGATTGGAGGTGTGGCCTCATGAGACTAATGTCTACCTTTCTTTGTGGGACAACCAGAATAACAGGAAAGATCAGCTGTAAACTACAGACTCCTCCTCAAATTATTCAAACTACTATTGATCCCCTAAGTTATTTACTTAATAATGAAATACACCAAATCAATCTATCCCAAAAACTATATAAAACAAATCAGTGTGTTGAAATATCAAGTGAATTCCAGTTCACAGCCAGTGATTGTGGGTGAGAGACTGTACTCTTCAGTAGGAATAATCTGAGGATGTCTTGATGAATGAGGTCATATCTGGTATTTTCATTTTCACTTCAACACATTCTTCTTTATGGACGGGATGTAAAGAAGGTAACAATCATTGTGACAATTAGAATCAATTATCAATAGATATACATTGTGTTCTTTGGTACTGATCTGGATGATTTGATTCTTTGTTAGGTGAACTGTCTCCTTCAGGAATAATGGTGACTGGACCAGATAGTCTGTATGTGACTCTGCTGATTCTCTTCTACAGTTCAACCTATGAGTCTGGTAACTACAGTCCTTACTTCTCTGTGTGTGTGTGTGTGTGTGTGTGTTTGTTTGTTTGTGTGTTGGGTGGGTGGGTTTTACAGTATAAACAAGGATTAAACTGCAAAAAGAGACTAATTTGGACATTTCTCCTGTCCACAATTGAAAAAAAGTTTAAACTTGGTCAAAGATAAAATTGGTGTCAGAATAAAAGTTTGTGTTAGGAATTATAAGTAGGTTGAAAGTTAAGAGTTGGGTTTTTGTTTGGGGCAAATCTACAGCAGCATCCCCATTTAGATAGCTTGTTTAGATGTGTGTGTGTGTGTGTGTGTGTGTGTGTGTGTGTGTGTGTGTGTGTGTGTGTGTGTGTGTGTGTGTGTGTGTGTGTGTGAACAGTAAGTTCAGGTTATGGTCACACAAAGGGGTTTTTCTCCAGCTTTATATTGGCTGTGTACATAGCAGACCTAGAAAATGTTCTGGATCAAAATTATTTTTTATGGTTGTCACTAATGGCAGATCAGACAGGGGGCTCAAATCCTGAGATCAGATTAAAGAAATTATACTATGAACTTTTTAAGGCAAATTTCAAGGAGTCAAAATAAAATCCCAATCTGACATGTTAACATAAAAGTATGATTTCATTTATTCAGAGCGAAACAGCCTTACTAATATGTTGGTTTACATAGATCACATAAAATGGCCTTTGAGTCAATATAACATGAAATGCTTGATTTATAATAATTCCAGCTACCAGTGGACCCTGGTTCCCCCATATGGAACATGGGAGATCAAACCCCAAATAAATATTTAGGAGACCCCAGGACATGTAGTTTAACCATTCAGAAACCAGCCTGTATCTAAAGGATATGTAGTTTAACCATTCAAAAACCAGCCTGTATCTACAGGACATGTAGTTTAACCATTCAGAAACCAGCCTGGACATGTCGTTTATTCAGAAACCAGCCTGTCTATTCAGGACATGTAGTTCAACCATTCAAAATCAGCCTGTATCTTCAAGAGTTTTGCTAGAGGGTTGTGGCATTAGTTGAATGTTGGACACAAATAACTAATTTGACCTCCGACTGAATATTTTCACCATTAAGGTCGTGGCACACTGAGGTGTCTGTGACGACTGTTGACCTGGTAACCACTAGGTCGCTCGTCTTACCTGCTTGCTAACTCACCTCATGCTGTGTATTGCTGACCTCCAACAGCTAGCGTCTAGTCGCTCTGAGCCCATCAGAAAACAGAAGAAATCGCTATTAAAAGTCAAAGAGAGGGAGAATTGGAGTGTTTCTTGCGTGTGCATAAGGCTGTCTACATGGTGTTCCCTGCAGGAAAGTCAGTTTGAACATGACAGTATAGCTAATCGGGACAACGTGCTAATTTCTCATCCATCTGATACTTTATCATACGGAGTGCAAACATGTCACCTTTCGGCGAAATTCGCCCTTTTTATGCTAAACTGCACTGTTTTTGGAGAGACCGTCTCGTGCCACAAACTGAATAACGTTTAGCTGCTTCAGGCGGCCAGCTACACTCCCAAGCAGCGATGAACACTGACAGTAAGCAGTAAGCTTACCTGGTTGTTTAGGTGTGAACTGGGAACCAACTTAGGAAAAATCTAAAATCCGCAGACACTCGGCCCTCCTTGGAGCTGTTTGGAAACCCCTGATCTAGAGTAATCTGGTGAGATTTAATTAAAGTCACAAAAGCTCAAAAAGTGTAGACTGTTCAATTTCCCTCCCATGAAGGAGAGTCTGTGATGTTGAAGGTCTGAGGTTACTGGGTCTTCATGTGGGTTGACTCGTGACGGACAAAACAGAGATGGTTCAATTGATTAGCAGTTGTCACAAAGTGCTTTTACAGACACCCAGTCTGAAACCACAAAGACCAGGCAACAACAGAGGTTCATTTGTCAGTGTGTAATGGTGGAGTTCTGCCCACTCTGGGTGAGGCTGAGAGGAGCAGGTTAGTAGGAAACAGGTTATTCTGGATTGATTCAACATGTTTGTCATTCTAACCACACTACTTTACACAGAGAAACTCATTACCTCTCTGCCACAGTCTCTCTAGTCTGGTGGTGAATGACTACTTACTGTCTCCCCACTGTCAGTCTCTCTAGTCTGGTGGTGAATGACTACTTACTGTATCTCACCACTGTCAGTCTCTCTAGTCTGGTGGTGAATGACTACTTACTGTCTCTCACCACTGTCAGTCTCTCTAGTCTGGTGGTGAATGACTACTTACTGTATCTCACCACTGTCACAGACCATCTAATGTTTGAGAACTTTGCAGGATCATCTGCTTCAATATTCCAACAAAATAAAATCTGAAAATGTTTTAGGTTGGTTCCACTAGGTGATATTTTAGAAAACAGTTGTAAGATTGTATAAAATGCATATCATTTTCTGTAGGCTTTAAGTGGTGGCTAATACATTTTCATAAATTTTGCTTCAATTGACGTTATTATTTTCAGCAAAGTTTGACGTACTTGGTCCTACTGAACCCATTGTTGCTGTGGCTGGTGATGACATCATTCTGCCCTGTTACCTCAAACCCAAAATCAGTGTTGAGGACATGACAGTGGACTGGCGTAACCTGGACTCTACAGACAATCTTTTCTACCGTTACCAAAGGGGAAAAAACCTTCTTGAGCATCAGATTCCCTCCTACATCACTGTTTAAAGAGGAACTGTGGAGGGGAAACACCTCTTTAAAACTCACCAGGGTACAAGGGACTGATGAGGGACGTTATGAATGTTTTGTTAAGTCAAAGGACTGGTATGGTGATGTTACTATTCAAGTCTTTGTTGAAGGTGAGACTTATGTATTGTAAAAGTAATACTTTAACCACATTCAATTGACTGGCACCCCTCATCCATTTACTTACTGTATACTCTGAGTCTGTTGTCGTCAGTTAACATCCAGTCTGTGTGTGTGTCTGTAGCTGTAGGATCCAGGCCAGTGGTGTCCATTGAAGGACACAGAGAGGGAGGGATGGGTCTGGTGTGTCAATCTGAAGGCTGGCACCCTGAACCTGATCTGGTGTGGCTGGACAGTAAAGGAGTCAGTCTCTCTGCTGGACCTCCTGAGACACACAGAGACTTCAAGGGATTCTACACAGTCAAACAACATGTCATTGTCCAGGAGACTGACACCAACCTCTTTACCTGCAAAGTGCTACAGAGACGAATCAATGAGACACTGGAGACAGAGGTTCACATCCCTAGTGAGTAACACAATATAATCAATTAGATTATACATCAAAAAAGAATAACTTAATATTTGGTACAGAATCCTTTGTCTGCAATTACAGAGATCATACTTGTCCTGTAGTTCTTGACCAGGTTTGCACATACTGCAGCAGGGATTTTGGCCCACTCCTCCATACAGACCTTCTCCAGATCCTTCAGGTTTCGGGCTGTCTCTGGGCAATACAGACTTTCAGCTCCCTCCAAAGATTTTCTATTGGGTTCAGGTCTGGAGACTGGCTAGGCCACTCCAGGACCTTGATATGCTTCTTACAGAGCCACTCCTTAGTTTCCCTGGCTGTGCGTTTCGGGTCATTGTCATGCTGGAAAACCCATCCACGACCCATCTTCAATGCTCTTACTGAGAGGAGGAGGTTGTTGGCCAAGATCTCGCGATACATGGCCCCATCCATCCTCCCCTCAATACGGTCCAGTCGTCCTGTCCCCTTTGTAGAAAAGCATCCCCAAAGAATGATGTTTCCACCTCCATGCTTCACGGTTGGGATGGTGTTCTTAGGGTTGTACTCATCCTTCTTCTTCTAAACATGGCGAGTGGAGTTTAGACCAAAAAGCTCTATTTGTGTCTCATCAGACAACATGACCTTCTCCCATTCCTCCTCTGGATCATCCAGATGGTCATTAGCAAACTTCAGACGGGCCTGGACATGCGCTGGCTTGAGCAGGGGACGTTGCGTGCTCTGCAGGATTTTAATCCATGACGGCGTAGTGTGTTACTAATAGTTTTCTTTGAGGCTGTGGTCCCAGCTCTCTTCAGGTCATTGACCAGGTCCTGCCGTGTAGTTCTGGGCTGATCCCTCACCTTCCTCATGATCATTGATGCCCCACGAGGTGAGATCTTGCATGGAGCCCCAGACCGAGGGAGATTGACCGGCATCTTGAACTTCTTCCATTTTCTAATAATTGCGCCAACAGTTGTTGCCTTCTCACCAAGCTGCTTGCCTATTGTCCTGTTGCCCATCCCAGCCTTGTGCAGGTCTACAATTTTATCCCTGATATCCTTACACAGCTCTTTGGTCTTGGCCATTGTGGAGGTTGGAGTCTGATTGAGTGTGTGGACAGGTGTCTTTCATACAGGTAACAAGTTCAAACAGTTGCAGTTAATACAGGTAATGAGTGAAGAACAGGAGAGCTTCTTATAGAAAAACTAACAGGTCTGTGAGAGCCAAAATTCTTACTGGTTTGTAGGTGATCAAATACTTACGTCATGCAATAAAATGCAAATTAATTATTTAAAAATCATACAATGTGATTTTCTGGATTTTTGTTTTAGATTGTGTACCTATGGTAAGAATTACAGACCTCTACATGCTTTGTAAGTAGGAAATCCTGCAAAATCAACAGTGTATCAAATACCTGTTCTCCCCACTGCATATATTCTTAAAGGTTTTAAAAGATATTTCAGAGGAGAAGTGATTGTCTTGTAATGTCGACTTTCCCGCATGAAACACTGGAGATTTTTATTATTTATCTATAAAAAGAGGATAGTTGAGTAACTTGTTAAATATATTTTCTACATTTCCACTGTATTGGTGGATTAGTACAACACCCTGTTAATCCTGTGATTTGTGTTTAGGTGAGCTGTTTGATCACACCCCATGGAGACTGTTGTTCATCGTGTGTTGTGGTTTGGGAGTCACTGTGATTGGCTTAGCTCTGACTGTCTACTGCACATGTAAGAATACAGAAAATAGAGACATTACAGTAATATTTAGTTGTTTAAAATGTTTGTAATGCTTTTTTCAACCTTGACACATTCACATTTCATAGTGGTTTTATTTAATAGACACTGGATTATATACTAATCTGTTTATTTCCACTAACCACAAATATTTATTTTCATTCTACATGTGGCTTCGTAAATATAGATCGACTTAAAAAACTGATTGGTAAGTTGGGTTTTATTATCTCTAACAGATTACACAGATGACTGTAAAGACTAAACCACATCTCCTAGTTGACATGTTTATAATGTTGTCTTAAGTGAACTCTAAACATTAAAGATGATCTAAGGAGGAAAAATACATATTTGATTAATATGAATATTAAAAAACTATTATCAACAGAGTCCAGGTAACAGAAAGAAAAATATTTGAGATGTAAAATATTTGAGGTCATGATTAATTGTTTAAAATGGTTAACAAATATTTTTGTATCCAAAAGACTCTTTCTGTGTTTCAGATTTTAAACTCTCCAGGAGACATGAAGGTCAGTTTGTTTCTCTCCACCAGTGTCACTATGTGACTGTATTTTAGGTAGTGATTGGTTGCATCAAGCCAACGTTTTAAGGCTTGATTTGAATTCAGTCTGCTTATAGCAAAAGGGCCTAGGCTTGTAACCGAGCAACAATATCACATGATTGATGATGTTTGATGCTTTGGACCTCAGGCAACCATCTGATAGGGTTATGATACATGGCGCTGTCCAACCATGCTTTGAAACATATGAAATAAATTAGTCTACAGCCTAATTATACAGCCTTAAGAACCAATGAAATTAGTTAATTTCATTATCTTTTAATGCTGAATGAAGGAAATTTACAAATTAACATCTGAATGTCAAATCATTTCTCCATCACATGATTCATTCTCAATAACAAGCAGGTAGCAACAATAATAATGTTGTTAGAAATGTCTTATCATTTTGATGTAGACCTCTACTGGTTGATGGCTTAACATGTAGAGCTGGGGTTGGATGTCATTGTTTTAGAAAGCCCTGTTCATGTCCCAGTTATTACTTTGTCAGATATTGTTTTGCTGTAAACTTTGGCAACACTGCATTTTCTATATCAGGAATATTTGCTCTGCAGTTTTTAATATTACATCTTAAATCAAGCATTAGATCCACCAGATTTTAAGAATGTTCAACTCCGGTGTTTCTCTCATAGAGATGAATCATTAAGATGTATGATAACCAGGTGATTAATGACCTATCATAGAGATGAATCATTCAGATGTATGATCACCAGGTGATTAATGAGGTCTGAAGCTTTGTTTGATCCATGCCTTTTTTGAAGCAGTAACTGTAGATGTCAATCTCCACTGACTGGCACCAGGGCTTTCCTCCATGCCAAGTTATTTAAGTGCTTCCCATATATTGCCCATAAACGATGGCTAAGTGGGTAAAGTTGGCAATTAGTTAATAATCTGACTTCACTGTCACAGAGTTGAATCCAGTATTTGAATAGGTTTTATGTGACAGCACACTTATTGGAATAATTACATGTATTTTAATATAAGTTAAGTTAATATTTTGTCTTCAGCAACCTCAATAAAACTAAGGATGCAATTTTCAATTATTGTTAATCAGGAGATGTAACTAAATTATAACTAAATAAATCGAGTTTTGCTTTGAAATATCAAACCATTCTAATCCATGCCAAAGGGCAGCAGCTTGCATCGATGTAATACCAGCTGATTGATGAAGTCCCAAGCCATGTTTCATCACCTGCTTCTTCCCACTATTTCCAAAGCTTCTTGTACAATGCAAGCAGCCTTTTATGGTAGTTCGCTGCCTAAGACTTTCCAACACCAACCTCTATTAGTCACCTTATTTCGTGATTTATTTTAGAAAGCTGATAACATTACAAATCCAGCTGGTAGTGTTCACACTCACAGTCTTTCTCTTGTTGTGGTACAAGATAGAATCCAGATCATGTTATACGTTTTTAATGCAAACAATAGTGTTTATTGTTGTTTAAACAAGTTGTTGTATTTAGCGTATCTAATGACAATCTTGTCTTAATAATACAATACATTAGAATGGATGCACATCAGAAAATCTCTAGCTGGAAAGGAAAGTGTGGGATACGAACCTTGATGTCCAGTTCCCCTTCACAAAGCTCCCATCTAACCACTGCACCATGAAGTCATGTAGGATATTGTGGAAAATAGGTTTTTAGAAACATTAAACATGACATGTATTCCTGACCAGTAGGTGTCGTCAATGTGCAGTGAGTTCAAATGAACAATGAACCATTTCTGTCCCAATTTTACCAAAGCTTCATATGCCTCAGAAAGCCTTGAGTTCCCATTACTAATCTTAAAGAGTAGTACTGACCCCTGGACCATCTGGTCAAAACTCATAAATACTCCACAAGACAGAGTATTACCTTGTCTTAACTACCATTTATTTACACTCACCAAAAGGATTATTAGGAACACCTGTTAAATTTCTCATTAATGCAATTATCTAATAAACCAATCAGTTGCTTCAATGCATTTAGGGGTGTGGTCCTGGTCAAGACAATCTCCTGAACTCCAAACTGAATGTCAGAATTGGAAAGAAAAGTGATTTAACCAATTTGAGCGTGGCTGTTGGTGCCAGATGGGCCGGTCTGAGTATTTCACAATCTGCTCAGTTACTGGGATTTTCACGCACAACCATTTCTAGGGTTTACAAAGAATGGTGTGAAAAGGGAAAAACATCCAGTATGCGGCAGTCCTGTGGGCGAAAATGCCTTGTCGATGCTAGAGGTCAGAGGAGAATGGGCCGACTGATTCAAGCTGATAGAAGAGCAACTTTGAC
>JACXGJ010011484.1:0-19735 GCA_016801105.1 Esox niger | reverse complement strand
AGTTTCCCCTGAGACCAGTCCAGAGCAGTTAGTTTCCCCTGAGACCAGTCCAGAGCAGTCAGTTTCCCCTGAGACCATTCCAGAACAGGAAGTTTCCCCTGAGACCAGTCCAGAGCAGTTAGTTTCCCCTGAGACCAGTCCAGAACAGGAAGTTTCCCCTGAGACCAGTCCAGAGCAGGAAGTTTCCCCTGAGACCAGTCCAGAACAGTTAGTTTCCCCTGAGACCAGTCCAGAACAGTTAGTTTCCCGAGACCAGTCCAGAACAGGAAGTTTCCGAGTCTGCATCGGTCACTGTCCTTCTGAGCTCCTTTAAAATGGTTAGGAAGGTCATACAGACTAGACTAAAATGCCTGTAGCAACTTCCCATCGTTATTTCTGCCCAGGACTTTGTCCTACATATCCATTAGGGCTTTCTCTCTCTGTGCGTGTGCAGACAGCAAGTGAAAGTGTTACCCCTCCCCATCCGTGGCTAGGAATCCAGATAACAGCTTTTCCACATAGTAGCAAATAATGTAGATGCCGCTGGTTGACAGTGTCCTCCAGCCTCCCAGGACTGCACAGTCTGTTAATCAACCTATTACTTTGATTCATCGGGCTAATGTTTATTTGACGTTCATCTGGCTGCTGATAGCTCAGTGGATTTAACAGTCAGACCGCTGGTTTTAATGTGACACTCACCAGCCGTCGCTGCCTACTATGTGGTCCAACGAAGTGAAGAAGACTAACTCAGGTCAACTCTGTCGTTTCAGGACTCCTGGCTCTGAAGGACTCCGTTCACTTGTCCCCCCTGAAGCAGTCCAGCACGCCCACGGAGCAGGAGGTGGGGAGGTCGGAGGGCCCGGCTCCAGGGCAGGAGGAGACGGAAGGGGAGTTACAGGAGGGGCGGGAGGAAGAGGACGAGGAGGAGGAGGAGGAGGAGACAAGTGGTGCCCTGACCATCTCTGAGCTGGTGTACAGCCCCTGTGCCAGCATGCTTCCCACTCCGGTGGAGGACAGCCAGGGAGGGGTTGACCGGCTGTTCCAGAGCCCCATCCAGAGCCCGGCGCGCCTGCTGAGAGAGCTGCACGCCGACCCGGACATCCAGGCCCAGCTGCAAGCAGAGAGGGCGCGCGACCGCGCCTTTGAGCGCGCACGTGCCGCCGGGAGAAACGTGCTGGGCGGCGGGCTCCGCCTCCTGACGAGGAACGACAGGCTGAACGGTTGCGTGCTGAGCGCAATCCGTCTCATCTCCATGGTGACGGGGGTGCTACTGGTTGCCGTGCCGATGCTGCTGCTGCTGCTGGAGTCGGATATTGACGCGTCGTTCCTTCGCGAGATCCGTCAGACGCCCGAGTTTCAGCAGTTCCACTATGAGTACTACTGCCCCCTGCGCCGCTGGCTGCTCTGTAAGGTCAGCACGGTCATGGAGAGACTGGGATGGGACTGAGGGAGTGGAGGAGGAGAGGAGGAGTGGACATGATGTGGACAGGAAGGAGGAGGAGGAGATCTGAGAGAGGGTTGCGTTCATGCATTAATGTATCCCCCTGCTCACTCCTGAAGCTGATGGTGGTAGGTTGTGATTGGACTCTGATCTTCACGTCAGTCTCTGGAGCTAATTCGATTGGCCTCAGACAGTCAGTAATGGCGGAGTGGGCAGAACGGAGGGAGGACATTGATCTGAGAACCACCCTGCATTGAGTCACTGGTCACATAACAGCCACAGCCTATAGATAAAAAAAGTATATTTACAAAATAATTACAATAAGAATAATACATCTTTAAAGTTCTTTTTAGTGTTTTGTACATTTTTATGTGATGCAAGTATTTCAGGAATTTTTCAGTCAGAGGATCTACTTTAACTTATTTAAACAAGTTTATTGAAGCTACGGGGGTGGGATCAAAGTAAGCTATTTTTAAAGACTACTGTCATGCAACTTGACTGGTAGCGCCGTGGGTTTTACTACAAGGATATCCAGCACAATCTTTTACAACGCAGACAAACTGTTTCAGATTCCCTGATGTCATTGGTGTCAGATGGCACAGGTCCAGTTACCTGCCCACCTACCTGTTGGTGGTGTCCAACTTAATGTCATCCTATACAAAGTTTCAGTCAGTCTTCTGACTGTTGGATTGGTCCAACTTAGGCGAGTTGTAACGTAGAAGTCATAAGTCAGCGATACTGGAATATTTCTGATGGTCGGCCTTAAATGATCGCCAGACAGTGAAAATAAACTGTTTCCTGACCAATAAGATCATGTCTAAGTAACAAAACAGACAGTGTGTCAGTCATGGCCTGAATGGAAAGGAAATATAGCTATGAGTTTATCAAGATTTTATCTGAAAAATAGTATTACAAAGAGGAGTAGGTGTATGGCTGTAAGTACTGGACAATTACATGAAAAGTTGTAGGCAAATTTGGACTGTATTCTCAGGAAAGGACATACGCATGTACAATTAAGTCTCTGTGTGCAAATATAACATGATCTGAACAAACACACTATAGAAAAAAACATTATCTTAATCACAAACCTCTTGTGCATATTAAATATCCTTTAATTAACTCATATCTTAACAGGTTTGTAGCCATAAATGTAAATTATATTCTGTTTCTCAATGTGTTCTCTAACACAGGCCTCATTGTCATACTTCAGTACTCTGTTGTCAACATACAACTACTCTTGTGATCGGCAAGATATTTTACACATCTACTGTAATCTTTAGATTTGCTCCATTAGTCATATTCCATTAGTCACGTGGCATTGTCAAAAGATGTTTTCATGTTATTAAATGGTAACATTATATATGTGTATATCTATATGTAACCAGCTTTTAATGTTAACAGTGGGATGAGACAGGATGTTCACCCACTGCGCTGACCTCAGATCAGCTCCAGCCAAGCTAAGGGCCCAAACTGAAACCATAAAGGCGCATGTTTTGCGTTGACTCAGAGATATTTTCACACGGGACAGACTTCGGAGCTAGACAACCTTCCCACGAATACATGTATGTTTAATGACATGTACGGGACTCGTGTGTACATATGTACAGATGGACACGTCCTAGCGACTGTGATTTATTTTTATGCTACAACCAGGGCCGGCTCTAGCCTTTTTGGTGCCCTTTGCAAAATTTAATTTGGGGCCCCCTACCCTTGTGGTCTCTAGAGGTCAGTGGCCCCCTAGCAGTCAGGGGCCCGAGTGACCAATTATGTTGCTTATGCCTAGTACCGGCCCTGGCTACAGCCGAACTGTCCACTTAAACCCCGCCCACTGGGGCTGACCTCACTCATACGTTACCATGGAGCTCTGAATGACAGTCTGCATGCCTTCGTCTGTAAATACTGTTATAGATAGAGAAAAGCCTTTCATAACACCTTGCCTGTGTGTCTTTTCCTCATGTGGGCTACCTTCTATCTGAGATGAATGCATGACATCCACATCTTGGCATATCTGGCTGGTGCTGAGAACAGCGCTGAACCGTGTTGTGAGATTCAGAGGATTTTCAGTGTGATTCTGACTGTCACTAGAGCCTGAGATTTTAGGCAATCAGATGACCGGACATGAAAGGATAAAACTGTGTTCGATTGAGATACATAATGAAACCAGGGATAGAACCATAGCCAGATTAGAAGATTCCTTTTATTTAAAGCCAATACATTTAATATTGTAATTCAAGACATAGGGACTGTTTCCCATTTCAAATTGCATCTCAAGTAGAATAGGTTGTGTCAAGCTCTGTGCTTCTATGTGGCTGTGATCATGATTTAAGCTAGAAGTTAATGCCTGACCTCTTTTCGAATTGAGTCTGACGTAAAACAAAACGTGGACAGGAAGCTGTCACCTGACTTCATGGCTATGCCCTTGATGATGTTAGAGTGGACTCCCACGTTGTGTTAGCCAGGTCATGACAGGTAACCCAATAGTGGGACAAAAAGGCTCACCATGGTTATTCCACCGCAAGGACAATAGAGTTCTAAGGCCCAAGGACACTGTAGCATTACCCTCTGTAGCTAATTTATCTTCCTCACAGCCTTCTATGTTTCTTAGCAGAGAAACGTCCCATGACAACGCTCTGTTATTCGAGCTACAGAACACGTTAAGATTGTTTTGAGTGTTTCTCCGTGTTCGTAAGGACTAAGACGAAGAACCACTCCTGTGATAACTAGCAAGTGTCTCATCGCAAGTTGACGAGTAAATTTATACTGTGCTGATTTGGCTATCAAGACCGCTGTGCACTAATACTGTGATAAAAAAAACGAGCGCGCGGTCACATGAGATGATGTCATATCAGACACTTTACATACCGGATGCACACGGAGCGCGCATGACACACATGCTAATGTGCAGGGCTGCATTTACGCTGGGAGCCCTGTTACTGGCAAAAGATCTGATCTGATTGGTGGAAAATCAGAATGGGGTGGTCTGTTTTTGCAGCTCAAGGTATCACATGGTTCGGACAGAAGACGCCATTTTATAGATAATTTAGATGTTAAATGGGCATGTGACGTGGTTTGCACGAATAGCAGCGTTACCCTCCGTAGCTGTTTGTTGTTATCAGTTTGTATGTTTTTTGTTATTCGGTCTCTTTAAATACAACTCTGGGAGTAATTTAAGAAAAAAAAGCGAGTTTCCAGTTGTTTCAGCACTGCTGGAATACAAAGCCTTATGATCTTTGTAAAGTGAATTTTGAATGTTTGTATGTTCAAAGAAAAACATGGTTTGTTTTATATGTTAATACTGCCACAATAAAGCCCCAAAATGAATAAATAGAAATCTGGTATTTTGCCCGCTGATTTTTGCCCAATGTAAATGTAGTGCTTTTGAGTTAAACTGAGGTCTCCTTAAAATATTTCATGGCAGTATGGATTTGTGTCCCATCATCTAAACCACTCAATTTCAAACTAATAATTTGTTTACAGACCTAATTGCTCTACTTTTTGTTTGTGGTTGACATCTTGTTGGCCAATCGCCAGTTAATATTTTCTCAAAGAGTTCCAAGCTTGAAAATTCAGGTGCATTCAACTTATATTTACAACTTCCCTAAAGCGTGCATAATGTAACGCCGGTTCCACAATCAGGACAGAGACTTAGGTTTTCACTCCGGTGGCCAGGAGATTCCCCGATATCAGTCTGATAGTGCCCCTTTGGCGTGAACGGGAGGTTTGTAGCATGAATGTGAGGCCCTTCAGGCATCTTTATAGGACCTTGAATCCAATCTGAGAAGTATAAAGGGTGTTCCTGAAGCCAAAGTGGATTCTACCCATACCAGACAGGTGTAGATCATTTAGTGGGCACAGAGGGTAGATCAATTGGACGTGACGTATTGGATTGTCCCAAGTGTGGTCAGGAATCAACATGCAGAAGAAGAATCAGGATGCAGAGAGGGAAGTTAGAGAGGCTTTGGCATCTTGGTTAAATCCATCCATTCCAGGTGTGCAGTACAGTTAACTGGCTTTCAACTACACTTGGCAGATCCCTTTGGACCAATGGGATGAATCCAAAGGCGACCAAGTGTCTGGTCGATCAAGGTTGGGGCAAGCATGACAGTCTACTGTCTAAATCTGGCTCTCCTGTCCTGGAATGTATTTCAGCCCACTGCAAACCTAATTCTCAAATTCTGCTTTGGCTGGGGTTTAATTCATAAGGCTTAAGATCATTCCGGACATAAGAAAACCGGAAAATAGCAAGAAAGACAATCCTGGATCATTTTTATATTGCAATAAGAAGAGGAATATCACCGTGCCCCCCACACTCTACCTGATGTGCACAGACCCCGCAATGATCCAACGCGTCTCTTCACACAGACACACAAAACAACTTTCAACTGCCTGTCAACAAGAAGCTGTGGAAATGGACCTGATGTCATGAGGTCATTGTGGAGATAAAGCTCTGTCTTGACGCCAGAAATTGGGTCCCGAAAATAGACAACAATGCCACAATGCTAGCTGTTCCAGGCAGGGTCACGCCCCACCTCAAACATCAAAAACCTGATGTCACATTGCATCGACCAGCCGTGGCTGCTCAGTGACCTTAGGATTGCCACAGGTTCCTCCACTCTGCAACGGAGGACAAGATCAAGAATGGGTGTGGATACCTCTATAGGGAGGCCTCATTCAGGAGTCATGTCTGTCGTTTCAGAAAAGCAACTCATCTTCTGTCTGGAATGGCATCAGACCTAAACGCTCTGCTCCTGTTGGGGAATTCTCCCAATCACACCTCATCCCATTGCTCACACAAACCAGGAAGTGTTTGCTGCCCACTGCACATGAGACTAACTAATTCCCCGATCAACAAACCGCGATTGAGCTTGTAGGCACCTGTCCGACAACAGAGTTATCATCTCTGACAACCAACCGATGGTTGTACCGTAATGTGGGGCATTGATTTATACCAGTTGACCACTCTGGGCAGAGTGGCGATGAAATAATACTGATCAAATACCTGGCTACCCAGTTTCTCTGTAAGTCTAGGCATTGTCAAAGATCAGGACTGTGCGCAAGCTGTGTGAACGGAGATTACAAACTGAGAATGTGGAGCAATTATCTTAACGCTTGTAGAACAATTAGAAATATTTTCATACATTCAAACGGGGCAGAACAATTTAGGACATCCCATGTATTCTTCTTCTAAGGATCTGTTCCAACTATTTACTCGGGCTGTATCATTTATATTTGCATTTGTCACTATGGCAACAGAGGCCAAGCCCTGCGGTGGCTAAGGCAGTCTCTCCAGAGGGGGGTGTCTGTGTCGTTTCTATAGCAACGTTTGTGTATGCAACACAGCAGCTGAAAGACTGGAAAGCACTGGAGCGGAGGTAATTCTGGGTAAGTAATTCAAACTGAAAAGGTTCATGTTTGGCGACAAGAAAACTACAAAATAACTGTGTGTGTGTGTGTGTGTGTGTGTGTGTGTGTGTGTTGATGTATTTCTATTGAACATATAGTCCTACAGTTAGGTATATAGAAAGCCTAGGGTTTTCAGTCTGCTCTGGCATCTGTATGTTCCTCTCACCACCTGTCTTTTATTTTTCAGTACGGGTGTGAATGGTGTGCCTAAGAGGATGGGGCTGTGCTAACAGAGACTGGGTCAGAGGGTATATTTCACAGGAGGGGAATGGAGACTGGGTCAGAGGGTATGGTCTTGCAGGCTCCAACAGGGACAGTCAGTGATGAGACCCGATTGGCTCTAGAGCTTGGTGTCCTGGAGGAATCTGAACTCACTGAGCAGCAGAAGCTACGTCGTGTGTTGAACTGGACTCTGGGCTTCCTTGGGACCAGCCAGGATGGAAACAATCTCAGCGCACAAGCGAGAGCTGCGTGTGCCTTTCCGCGTTTCAGCTCCTCTCCATCTGGGGCCGCCGTCTCCGTCCTTGGAACCTTTCACAGTGGTGTCAGAAGCGGAGGCGAAGATGCCGTTGTGGGCCAGGCAGAGCAGCCAGGTGGGACGCCATACCCCAGCACAACACCCAGCCTCACCTCCGTCCTCCCACCTCCACGGTGTGTTGTGTGTTCGGTAACTGAGTTTAGGCAGAGCTCTGGGCAAAGACCGGTGGTCCTGTCCTTGGGGAAAACCAACGGCGGGCATGACCAACAAAACATCGATGGCCTTGATGTCCATCTGACAGAACAGACGACACACACACCGGACGGTTGTCCTCCTGTACGGAAAAATCGTGCTTTCGTCGGTGAGACCTTCAGACCCAGAGTCAGTGAAGGCAGTGCCATTCTTTTCCGAGCCCATCACCTCATGTCAGATTCAGGTGAAGGGGGTTGTGGCAAGACGGAGGACAGAATGCAGGAACCCAAAGAGAAAAGGGTGGTGGTGGAGGAGAGAGACCCGCCAACAGGCCTCGATATCACACACGATGGATCCTCCTGGGTGGAACCGGCGGGAGAACATTTAGAGACACCTGCCAAAAGCCGGGACTCAGAAGGCGTGAGTGTGTACGAGAAGTACCTGCTGTGTTTGTCCCACTTAGACCGTATCAGGACGAAGCAGAACCAAACACCTGCTGACTCTACAACGCCACTTGCATGCCAAATTCCTGGCTCCACTGAGCAACTTGCCAGCGCTCCTGCCAGCGCTCCAGCCAGCGCTCCAGCCAGCGCTCCTGCCAGCGCTCCAGCCTGCGCTTCGGCCTGTGCTCCTGCCTCCGCTCCTGCATGCGCTCCTGCTGAACAAGCACTTGCTAAGCATCCGGTCCACCAGGACATCCATAACGAGAGGAGACGGGCTCCATTCAAGAGCTCACCAGTGGAGAATGGAGGAGGTAAGCGTTTAATCCAATATATCAATAAACATACTGTACAAATGCTGAGCGTCGGCCATCATTGGCTTGCACAATCAACGTGCACGTCTCTCTCTGTGGAGAAATGCTATTGCCTCGGTGTTCGTATGCGCATGCCCTTTGCTTTGTCTTTGGTTAGAGCCGCGCCCCAAGAGCAGTGGACGTCAACCTGATGTCAGGGTTCAGGCTCGGGTCAGAGGTCGTGGTCGTGTGTGGAGGTTTTGGCAAAGGTCAAGCCTCTCCTGGTCAACCTTCACTCACGGCGAAGTGCTCCCACGGTAACGTTAATTATTGTTATGAACTACAATTAATTACGTCCCAATTCAGTATGGTCAAATTGACTACATTTTGTAACTCGCTGGACGCTACTCTGTTGCACATTTGTGGAACAACACTGCCCTCTGTAGTCTTCCAGCTGTACTGGGCTTCCACTAAATCTGTGGTTCTCAACCCACTCCTCTGGGACCCCAAGCCAGTCCGGGTATTTAAATTACTGATTTCCTACTAATCCTCAAGCTTTTGATTAGTGAATCTGTTGTGCTTGTTCAGGGCTACAGCTAAGCTGTAGGACATCTGGGGGGGCCCAGGAGAGGGTTGAGAACCATTGTGCTAAATGACGTCACTGATGTCTCCCTTCGGCCGGCTGCAGGTCTCAACCCCTTGGCCTGCGAGACTCGGCAAAAGATGTGGTATCCAAACGGACGTCTGAACGTTCCTGCTCTGGAGCCAGATCACCACATCTACCCCTGGGTGAGAACACCAGATACACCTCCGACTGTACCGAACCATGTGTCAATTTCACTTTATTCTGTAATCTGAAGCAAGTGGTTCAAAGCCTTACTGGCGTTCTGTTCAAGCTGGTATTTTCGTTACTAACCAGTTCATAATTGCAATAAGGCATCTGTGCTGTTTATGGCATTGTGGGTATTAACATCCCTTACCCGTGCTATGTAGATCATATACCACAGCCCCTTGTGCCTTATTGGTTAATTATTCTCCACAGTCAAGATGATGTTATGACATGTATAATAGGGCAATAGTTCACATTCAAGAATGCCCTTCAAGCCAATCGGAAACAAGCAGGATTCACGCCTTATATGTCACAGGTAAACTGTTAACTCATGAACGGTCACCTATTAATAACCCTTCTATAAATGAATAACCTTTCAAGGATGAAGTAAAGGTTTTGAAGTGATGAAGTTTGTAACCACAGAAAGGAACAGAAGTCCTGTTAAGATTTCACATTACATCACCACAGACTATTTCAGAATACAGTTGTTCACATAACGAAGTCATGCAATAATCTAAAATTCATTGCATTTCAGGTTAAATGACTAGTTAGTCAGAAGTGTCTTTTGGGGAAACTCAAGATCTTGGTTTGAAATAATTTTTTCTCCCATTCTTGCAATGTTTTTTTCCTCCAAACTGCAATGATTGTGATGCACATACTTGTCATGATAGACACATGCTTGTCTTGTATGTGTACTAAGCTTGTCTAATGTAAAGCCACCTGTCTACCTTCAGAGACTGCAGAGAGTATCAACAAAAACAACAGTCCTATGACCAGAGCTCCAGCATTGGCAGTAAGAATTTCCATTCTGCTAATTGCTGTTTCATTTGTGACCACTAAATAGTTAAACTGCTCGGTCCTGGTTATGTACATAAGTGTTCTCAGAGATAGTTCTAGAAGTAATAGTCAACATGTGACAATATTATTTTAGCATACGGGTTGCCATGAGCTCAAAATAACGCTAAGACATGTTGAAAGTTATCACAACGCTGTGTTTGTTGAAGTGCTGTTTGTGAATGGGAGGTTATTTTTGGTCGGCTGCATGATGTCACAAGGCTATTTTGATTAAAATAGACCAATGGTTATTCATCTGGTTAAGTGGGCGGGATCTAGAGCATCGTACCAGGAAGGTCAGCCTGGGTAAATACCTTGAAATATGTTACCTAATGTCCACATAATCTAATCGAAAAGGAAACCATTTTTGAGTTATTGTGAATAATAATATTAATAACCTTGAAATAACCAGATTATTTGAAAAATATAATCGGAAAGTCAGGGGCCTTAAGTAGATTTACTTGTGCCGGTTAGATGAGTAATCAGTGGTGTCCACTCCGTCCTTCAGCCCGTAGGGGGCAGTGTACCATGGCTGGCTCTACCAGAGGAGGTGTGGTTGTCCGTTCTGTCCCTTCTGACGTACAGAGATCTGTCCACGGTGGCCCAGGTGTGCCCGCTGCTGCTCCGACTGGCCACTGATCACACCCTCTGTAAGTCTGAGGAACTGAATCGACGTGGGCGCGCGTGCGTCCTCAGCTGGATGGTGTACTCATAATGCAGGAGGTCCTGCTACTGGTACCACTCCCTGGGCAAACAGATACCCAGAGCTATGACGTCAAACACTCACACCCCACACGCACAAACACACGCAAACAAATACCGGTATAGCATAGACATGAGCTGTGATGAATGTAGAAAAATGAAAGTCATTCTATTTCTCTTCAGGGAAATTTGTTCGAGTAGAAAACAGCTCATTGCTGACTGACCAATGGCTGAGAAGTGTGGGCGGGCGTAACCCTCAAAGCCTGACTATCTACAGGTGTGGTGGACCGTCAATTACCACTGCCGGTCTCGAAGACTTTTTCAAACTAAGTCACGCTTCACTGAAGGTAGATCCCCCCTGTCATGTACTCAGTGCAGCTACTACAGGACTGTATAGCATTTCGGGCTCCAGATGCAGATGCAGATGCAGATGCAGGTGTGAGTCCAGCGATCTGTAAATCGACCTCGGGTTTACATTGGTATCATAGTTAGTTCTGGGTCGCGCGTAAACACAAATCCACGCTCAAGGTATTAAAACCAAATTAAACTATTATCACGTCCGTTTAGATTACACATGTTAATTGGTTGTCATTGTTATCGCGGTGGAGTTATGGTCTTGAGTGTTGTCCACATTGGCTACAGGAGCTGAACGTGATAAGCTGCAGCGGTCCCGGTTTCCGTGGCGACCTCATGCTGACTCTGAGTGGTCGACACTGCGATCACATGGCCTCTGTGGACGTCAGCTGGAGCGGAGCGACTGACCAAGGCATCAGAGCACTGACTGACAACTGCACTGGGTGGGCAATAGTTCCGATAACACGCGTGCGTGCACACACTACATTTTCGAACGATGTTTTCATACTACATCAGGGTGTTCGCCGGCCCACCCAGAGTGAATGTAATTGTACTTAGGTACAAGTATTTAATTTAATTATACTTTAAAATACATTTTACCAAGAATATGATTCTTCATGACTTGACTCGTGGACTGGGGTCTTTGTCCAACACATCAGTGACATTATATCCAAAAAGTCCGACTTCATTAACTAGTAGGCTACATTCGGACGTGAGCACGGAGTTAGAGTGACAGCGGTGCAGGTTTCTCACGTCAGAACTCAGGGATCTGTTGGCATTTCGTGAACGTGCGCTTGTTTGTCACAGAGCTGCTAGCCTTTCAGTCTACCTGACACCGTGCTGCAGACAGCCAATAAGAGAACATATTACAGCAACTTTGATATTTACAGGGATGTAAACTCTTAGCTGTTTTTTGTTGTTGAGTTTATTCCCAAACAACAACAAAAAGTCAAATTCAAAATGTTTCATGAAACAACATGCCTGTTGTCTCTCCCAGCAGACTGAAGACAGTCATTGTCAATGGTTGCCAAGTAACAGATGAAGCCTTGAAAACCCTGGTCATGAGACACAGAGAGAGGTGAGTGTGTGTATAAATGTCGTCAAACTGCATCGTAAGTCCGCTCCACATGGGTCTGGACTTGTCAACACAGCATCCTGGCAACTAACCTAACCAGTGCGCCGCAGTGATGTGAACATTAAAGATCAAGCTGGATGTTTCACATGTCTCTATAATCTACATGAGATGTGTGTTGTATTCGGATGTTTGGTGTTTTCTAACGTGTGTGTGTGTGTGTGTGTGTGTGTGTACCAGTCTGCGAAGGTTAGAAGTGTTTGGCTGCCTGTCTATAAGCCCATCCGGTCTGGGCAGAGTGTCCGAGCTGTGTCCTGGCCTGGAGGCCCTGAACATCGGCCAGGTCCCGAAGGTCACTCATGCCTGCCTGACCCTGGTGACATCACGACTCAAACACCTCCGCTCCCTGAACCTGACTGGGCTCCACGCAGTAAGCCTCCGTGTGGTTGGTGTATTCAGAAAGTATTCAGACCCTTTCACTTTCTCCAGGTTTTGTTGTACTACAGACTTAATTTATAATTTATTCAGTTTTTTCGCCATCAATCTACACACAGTACCCCGCAATGACGAAGGGAATACAGCTTTTTAAAATGTGTGCTGAATTATTGAAGATAAAAGTCTGAAATATCATATTGAATGTACAAAAGTATTCAGACCTTTTATTCATTACTTTGTTGAAGTGCCTGTTACCAACAATCACAGCTCCAAGTATTCCTGGATAAGCCTCTACAAGTTTCACAAACCTGGATTTGGGAAGTTGCTCTAATTCTTCCTGGTGGATCTTCTCTGGATGGTGAGCATCAGTGAACTGTGATCTTCAGGTCTCACAACCGATACTCAATAGGGCTCATGTTCTGACAGTTCTATCTCTGAGGTTTACAGAGATCCATTTACGACATTGTGTGGTTTAAGCTCTGGTACTTAAATGGACAGGTGAGTGCCTTTGTAAATCATCTCTGATGAATGAAATTTGCCACAGGTGGACTAGACAAAGTTCTAGAGAAATCTCAAGGGTGATCAGAAGACACATGATACACCTGGGCTAGATCATTTTCATTAAACCGACCCAAATGTACTAGACACTTGTTTTTGCTTCACGATTACAGGGTTTAGTGTGTGGATTGATGACACAACAAAACCGATTGTAAACGAAGTCTATAACAAAACAGGAGGCTGAGAAAGTGAAGGAGTCAGAAGGGTTTCCTATAGGCTTTGCATGCGTTAGTATGTGGGCACATTCAGTGCTTAGTGGTCGCTGATGTTCTTCACTCTACAGGTGAGTGATAACACAGTTCACCAGGTCCTCCAGCGATGCCCGGACCTCCAGGATCTGACCCTCAGCTTCTGCCCTGGAGTCACCGACCTGAGTCTGCACAAGATCGCCAGCCACGCCCCCAACATCAGGTATGCGTCACGCCCCCCCACGTCAACTACGCGTCACGCCCCCACATCAACTACACATCACGCCCCCCACGTCATTGAGTTACACTGTTCTATATGAACACATACTCAGCCAGCCACTCAGTCAATCAGCCATTCAGTCCAATCACTCAAATTCATTTTTGCTCGTGTGTGTGTGCGTGCGTGCGTGTGTGCGCGTGCGCGTGCGTCAGGTTGCTGGATGTGAGTGGCTGCAGTATGGTGAGTGATTCAGGCATTAAGGTGGTGGCTGTTGCTTGTAGAAGTCTACAGCACCTGGATCTGAGCTCCACCGCCACGGGGACCAGAGGGTAGGTTATAATCGGGTTAACGTCTCCAACCCTGAGATTGGAAGGTTAGGGAGTTTAATCACATCCTAACAAAGCATTTAAAAACAGACTGTGTGTCTGCAGCTGTGTGTTTAACGTGTGTGTGTGTGTGTGTGTGTGTGTGTGTGTGTGTCTGACAGGGTGAACCTGTTGGCAAACTACTGCAGCACTCACCTCCTCACTGTGAAACTGAGCTCCTGCCAGATCAGCAGAGAGGCCATCCATAAACTCTGTAGGCACTGCAAAAGGTAAAACCAAAGCGCACTTGCATGTGTCAGCTGAGGTGGGGGTCCCTCTAATGGCTTGGTCATAAGGCGCTTTAAGGAAAGCCTGTTCCCAGATCAGTACCTACTGACCTCTCACTGTCTCCTCACCTTCTCTCCTTCCTCCTCTTCTCTCTCTTCATCTCCCTAACTCTTTCATTTTCTCTTTTCTCATCTCCCTATATGCATTCATCTCTCGTTCTCCACCCTTCTGTTTCTCTAGGTTGAAGCTACTACACCTGTACGGCTGTGCTTACATCCCCTCTCAGCAAGAGATCCGACGCGTCAATCCCACTGTTAAACTTTACCCACAGACTTGACACACACAATAATGATAACTGGGATCACAGGCGAACATTGGCAAACTCGTAGAGGTGGCGGTTGACTTCAGCAATCGTCAGCAGGTGACGCCAGTAAGTTTGCAGATTTCCCGGTCCGTCTTGATCCGTCTCACCACATCTTTGCCAGGGCGCCCTCCTCCGCTCCCCCGGTGGACGGGGTGTGTATCCACCCCCCTGCAGTGGTAAACACCAGGGGGGAGGATGCAGGAGGGGTCACCTGCTGACACCTGACCTTCACGGAGGTATTGCATGTCTCCAGAGAAACAAAGTGCACAGTAGATGACATCACTGACCCCGCCCGCCCAGGTCACCGACCGTTCCAGAGATATGTGGACGGGCAGTTCAGCTCAGTCAGGACCAAAACATCACTGGACCTCAGTAGTCCCCCTGCGCCGCAGCCCTCTGCAACCGTCTGCCACACAGAAGCTAGTAGGACTACATCCGTCTCATGGTTGCCAACAGCACTACACTGCTACCAAAACACTGCCCATCTCCTCATCTGGAACTGTGAACTGGAATATCAACTATATGAAATGTACGACTAAATAAATGTCAGTTAATGTATATGATTAAGTCCCTGCTCGTCTCTCTCTCTTATGCCTGTATGCAGCACACGCTAGGGTGACGTTCTGATCAGATATAAACTGAAATCAAATGAAGGACTTTTGAAATACTATCTGTGTGTAGTTGGTGTGGGCATGGGTTTGGACATTTCTGCGTGAGTGTGTGTGCTGGTATGTGAGTGCGGGTGTCACATGAAGAAGTGAGTGGGGTCCTCGGCAGATGACGGTGTTTCTTGGGCCCTCCTTGCTTAATCTGCTTCACATGGTGAAGTGGTGGCAGCTGGTCGGCGTTAAGAAACAGACCACTGTAATTAAGAAGTTTTCAAAACTAGTTAACACATTTCTTGTTGATTGCTCTTTTACATACTGAACGCTATTCAACTGTTCCCATGTTCTCTAACATCATGAGACAAGAAGGGGCAAGACCGTCTCTATGGAAACGGAGGCTTTCTGACCGTGTTTAGATGTGTTTAGTTTATTCAATCGATAACAGGTAATTCTGTTACAGCACTTGGCCGGACGCCCGGGCGTTGTGTGTTTTGCGGCTGTTTCTCTAGCTGAGAGGCTGACACGAGATGGAGTGCTGAAATAGCCTCACTGAGTGCTCAAATAGCCGCGTCTGCCCCCGCGCTCGTGCCCCACCTCTACTGTATTGGTTTACCTGGCAAGACAGCCTCTCTACAGCGACTGTCGCCGCAGCGCCGGAAAGAGAACTAAGACTAGACTGGATGAACAGCATTGACACAACGCGCAAACATTAATATGGTTAGCCTAGAGCGGCCGAAGTCATCCTGGAAATAATTCACAACTCAATTTTCGGTTTTAACTTCCACCATAAGGCGTAGAAAGACTTCGATAACAGTCTGGAAGGAACATTTGAAAACGTTGGATTGTTTTTTGTTGCCCGTACTGGTTCTTTTCTGGATTCTTTCGGTGGTAGCTGTCTGACAGGGCTTTCCACTCTGCGTAAACCGTGTCTTTACCAGGCATGGCTATGGACAGAGAGAGTCTATGTTCTCTTTTTTCCGCTTGTGATGTGGATAATTCTGGAAGAATTGAAAAAGACGAGTTCATCAAAATCTGCTCAGAGCTCCATGTCCCACCGTCAGAGAGAGAACACATATTCTCTAAACTGGACATTGACCAAGACGGGACTATCGATTTAGCGGACTTCATTAGCGGCTTCAACGGGATCTCGGAGCAAGTGTTCGGAGGGGACATGGAGAGCGAAACTTGGGAAGTCTCATCTCAGGCCTGGGAAGATTTCCAAACCCGACTTGGCGACCATGCTAAGTTCATACCCAGGTCAAGTATGGACTTAACAAACAAATTGTATAGCCTAAATAATACCGTAGGCGTTAGGATTGCCTGCACATTATAAACTACACAAAAGGTAAAACAGACTTTCTGTAATTTGCATTAATAATATTGTTTAATGTATACATACACCCAATATTGTATACACCCAATATTTTTAGCTACGTCTGTAGTGTTTTTTCAACCTGTTCAACTATTCCCGTTTACGAACTTTTTCCATTCTGTTGGCAAGATGTGATTATAAGCTCAACCTTAGTGTGTCCATGCGCGCGCTTGTGTACACATACACACGTGTATGTGTATCAATAGTCATAAAGTTGGTTTTGTTTGGTTTTCCAAACAATGTCAATAATATTGTCCCAGTTAGCTGTATCAGTTGCTGGCTCTGCTGTGGTCAGATAACGAGAAAATAAATCCCTTTCTATGTTAGGATTAGTGTTGAAAAACAGAAGCTCGTGCAGAAGAGCAACTGGCACTTATTACTTCATATAGTGACAGAACGATGTGGTGACTGGAGTTTTAACTCCAATCTGTTTCTACGTTTTTTATTCCTTAAACCAATTGTATTCGTTTAAATTGACCATGATAAACATTCCAGGCAATATATCTCCTTATAACGAATTTTCTGTATACAATCTGTTGTGGCTCATCTTAACCGATGTTGACAAAAATGATCAATGTGTGTGTTACTCCGGGAAGTTTGTCTCAAGTATATAAAATATCTCTTGCTGCTCCAGTAGAACTGCTTGCAGCCAAAAGAGCCCTGAGAGCAAGGAACCACAGCAGTTAGTATCCCCTAACAGACTATGAAATTAAAAGGGGGAGCGAGCGAGAGTGAGACAGCAGAGACAATTAAAGAGAGACCCCCTCAGGGTTGGGCATGGGACTGAGACACTTGTTGACACGCTACAGCGGATGGGACATTAATTAACACAGTTATTCTATGTGCCCAGCGCATCCTTGAGACATCGACATGACATCATTCCCGGCTCTGCACAAAGACACAGAATAACATATTGGCCGGTTACTGTCGTTTATTTAAGCGCAACTGTTGCTGCACTCAATTTGTGATAGGCTCACGGGGCTTCCTGTTGATCTGGACCGGCTGTGCACATGTTTGGGGTATCCAGCAACCAATTCTGTATTCAACAGGCCCTCATCCACCCAGGATAAGCCCTCGTCCACCGAGGATTCAGGTCCAGTAACACAGGTCACCCTGCTTTTATTCCCCCCCCCCCGGGATTTCATTTTTGTCAGTTAAAGATAAAGATACGGCTTAAAAACTAGCTCCGCGATTTCTAGCCACCGGATGTAAAAAGTGCAAAGAAGTGTCTCTAATAACGATTTCATGGATGCACCGATTTGTGCCCTGTGTCATCAAACCCTATCGCTTTTTAACTTTCATTGCTAATTGATGTATTTAAGTGATTCTACTTATAGATTATGTATACATAAACAACATATTACACATCCAGACCAAAACAGGAGGTTTAAACCATATATTTTGTCAGTTGAAAAGGTCTCAGACAGTGTCTTTAAGGGGATATTCTAAGGTGAGAAGGCCAGTGGAGTAGTCTTTGATCCGACACGGCAGAGCCGTCATATGTGTCCTGAACCGCAAGACCCATTCTCGGCACCCTTGTCACTCTCCATTATAAATATTAACCTAAGTCGTTTCTTGCGTCCAGAAAGTCTGGTGTGTGAAGGAAGATGTTATCTCTCTGAGACCTTGGTCATGTGACCGGTGGCATTTACTGGTGACGCTGTGTCTTCATGGAGCTGTTGACTGTAGGACAGTGTGTCTATATGCTTAGAGCTCATAATCTGGTCAAAAACACACCACCCACACATACCTTTACCCATCTAAACCAGTTATACCACACCTTTCAATTAGTAACGTTTTCATCAGGCAGGTAAAATGACCCAATTAATAATTATTTCTTTGATCATTATTATTATTATTAATCAGGGTGACAAAAAAAAATCACCTTGAAAGGTCAACGTGCGTTCCTGAATGTAGGTATATTGATGAACAGGTTTATTTTTTCAACCCCTAGCGTTTAACCTACTCAAGCTCAACAAATAGCCTGGATCCCTGGAACGTAGTGCGCAGTTACTCAGCTTAGAAACGCCAACACTTTTATACAAAGTCTCTCTGTTTTAGGGCACCGAAAGTTTTGGATCTAAAATAATCAGTCAAAATTAAGCACTTACCAGTATTTGGTATCATATTGCAATACCTGCCTGAAGTCGGTGAAACACTGACTCTTCCAGACACCTGGTGTCTTGTTTATTTAAGGTATTTTTGCCTTATTTGTCACATCTTCAACAAATGTATAGACATTTACATCTGGAGATTGACTTGGCCTGTGAGGAACTCCTCTGATGCTGGTCCTGTTCGTGCCCATTGTAGGTGCTTTCGGCAGAGGACAGGGGTCAGCATGGGCACCCTGACTGATCTGTGGCTACGCAGCCCCATATGCAACAAACTGAGATGCACTGTGGGTTCTGACACTTTTCTATCAGTATCAGCATGAACCTTTTCAGCAATTGGAGCAACAGTATCTCATCTGTTGGATCGGACCACACAGGTCAGCCTTGGCCTTCCATGACTCTTTTGCCGGTTCACTGCTTTTCCTTCCTTGGACCACTTTTGATAGGTACTGACCACTCCAGACCGGGAACACCCCACAAGGGCTGTAGTTTTGGGTGATGCTCTGACCCAGTCTTCTAGCCATCACAATTTGGGTCTTGTCAAAGTGGGTCAGATCCTTATGCTTGCCCATTTTTCCTGCTTCTAACACATCAACTTTGAGGACAGAATGTTCACTTGCAGCTTAATATATCCCACCCACTGACCGGTGCCATGATGACGAGATTATCAGTGTTATTCACTTCACCTGTCAGTGGTCATGATGTTATGGCTGATGGGTGTATCAGTGTTATTCACTTCACCTGTCAGTGGTCATTATGTTGTGGCTGATGGGTGTATCAGTGTTATTTACTTCACCTGTCAGTGGTCATAATGTTATGGCTGATGGGTGTATCAGTGTTATTCACTTCACCTGTCAGTGGTCATTATGTTATGGCTGATGGGTGTATCAGTGTTATTCACTTCACCTGTCAGTGGTCATTATGTTATGGCTGATGGGTGTATCTGTGTTATTCACTTCAAATGTTAGTGGTCATAATGTTATGGCTGATCTGTGTACATGTCTGTGTATCTGTCTGTCTGTGTAAATGTCTGTTTGTATTTATGTCTGTCTGTGTAAATGTCTGTTTGTATTTATGTCTGTCTGTGTAAATGTCTGTTTGTATTTATGTCTGTCTGTGTAAATGTCTGTTTGTATTTATGTCTGTCTGTGTATGTGTCTGTTTGTATTTATGTCTGTCTGTGTATGTGTCTGTTTGTATTTATGTCTGTCTGTGTAAATGTCTGTTTGTATTTATGTCTGTCTGTGTAAATGTCTGTTTGTATTTATGTCT
>JACXGJ010011483.1:0-19739 GCA_016801105.1 Esox niger | reverse complement strand
GTGTGTGTGTGTGTGTGTGTGTGTGTGTGTGTGTTTTGCTATGGTTTGAGGACCTGAGAAGGAAAATTGAGATAATTTGGCCGGTTCTGTCACAAAAATAAGCTTAATCAGATCTGAGTTCAAAGTTACGTACTTAATGACCTCACACGGATGGTAAAACCCAACGCAACACACGCACGATAAAGAGAAATGGCGGGATTCAGCTGTCTGCTAAGGGGACAATAATACGAGACAATAATCGATAAGAGGAGAGAAGGCCCTCAGTTATGAAGTGAACTCATATTGTCAAACCGTATCGGTTGACAGTATCAGTTGACAATTTACTATCCTTGGATTACACCAGATGAGGTGTGATGGAGACCAGTCAAATAATCCCATTACAGAATGTGACATTTAACATAAAGACCTGATGGAGCGTTTCGTTGAAATGGTCTCTGGTGCTTTGTTGTTGTTGTGTTACTGCCCTATACATGACTGTAATGTAAGTATGTGGTAATGAACAGTGCGACTCTGTCTCCCCTCTAGGCCATAGATAAGTACTGCAGGGTAAGCGGGGGTTTCTCTGGGGTCAAGGATGTCTACTCGTCCAATCCAACCTATGACGATGTCCAGCAGAGCTTCTTCCTGGCCGAGACACTCAAGTAAGTTGTCCGCCGTTTGGGTTTAAGACTGCACTGGCTGGTGTTTCAGACTGTTCTGGGGCGAGTTGGAGTGGAAGCGTCTCTCTGAGTTGTTTGTAGATGGCCGTGTACTGGCCAGCCCCCCCCCCCCAGAATACACTGGAACTGTGTGCTCTGCTACCCTCTGCTGGCAACTTTCTATCTCCCCTGTACCAATCAAATGGCTGGGATGACCAGAGTGTAGTGGCTGAATTTTGTCTCTGGACTCTCCTGTCCAGGTATCTGTACCTGTTGTTCTCCAGCGATGACCTGATGCCTCTGGAGAGCTGGGTGTTCAACACGGAGGCCCACCCCCTGCCGGTGCTGCGACTGGCCAACCTCACCCTCCCAGGGAGCCAGGCTCAGCGGTAGAGACCAGGGGGTCTCCAGGGAGTCACGTCGCCCTGCCTGTCTGCCATCACCGCTCCTCTCACTGCTCCTGGCTGCAGGAAGAGAGAGCTCAGACCACCGCTGGGACCAGAGGACTGAAACAATAGCGTCTCTCTCTGTCCTTCGCTCTTTCTTATTCTTTCATTCTCCAGCTCACTCTCTTTTGTTAGCACTTTCTGCTCATCAGAAGACAGAGTGGCTTTTGGGGTTGGCTTGAAAGCCCTCATCCTTGTCATATGACTTTTGTTGAAAGACTGAGCTCAAGTCTGGAGGTTTGATTTGTTTTCACCAAACCCTAGCTCATAACTGACAGACACAGGAGCGAGAGAGTGTATAGAGTCTGAACTGCCAGACTCTCTTCTGAAGGGTTGAGCATCTGACAGACAGAACATATAGGACCTATGGGGTTTGATTTCTTTTTTTTTTTTGTTCTGACTTACGGACGTTGATTGGTGGGGACAAGACAGACTGTAACCCTCCTGATCCATCAGCCATTTCTGTTTACTGTCTTAATCTGAACTTTGACCTGGAACTGTATCAGAGTCACTTTGTTGACGGGAGCAACGGCATAATGCCTCCCCTCTTCTGGAACCACTCAACAGTAGAACGTGGATATAGAACTCTACGCTGCATTCTGCCATTTCTCTCACCTTTACTTTGTTTTCCTGTCTTATATTCTCTCTTCCACTCCCTCCATTTTTCATGTTTAGCAGGGGACATACGTAGCTTAGCCTGGCTTCAAATATTTTTTGCTGCTAATCGCCTGTTGCTGTTTCTTTCCCTTCTCAACCTCGCCACATCTCTCCATTCCACTTCTTTCCTCCGGCATTTCGTTTTTTGTCATGTCTCGTTGCTGCTCCAGTCAGTCCTCCAGTCTGGTAAATTTCCGTTCCTTGTTGATTCCATAAATCACTAACACTCCACAGGCAGACGGGGGACCGGCCGTGTTTGGCAGTGTTTCCCATCTGCTGATAAAATGCCCCCCCCCCCCCCCGTGGTTACATTGTTGTGCACTTTGTTGTTTGGAATTCTGTGAGGGAGAGGAGAAGTTGAGTTGCAGCCCTGCAGGAGCTGAAGACACAAAGCCCTCTATTTATCTGTCATTGAATTATTTTAAAATGACTGACATGGACCCATTTTGTTGTATTACCACTTTTAGGAAGGGGACAGGAGTTTTTCCTGATAGGAAGGGGCCAGGCGTTTTTCCTGATAGGAAGGGGCCAGGCGTTTTTCCTGACAGGAAGGGGCCAGGCGTTTTTCCTGACAGGAAGGGGCCAGGCATTTTTCCTGACAGGAAGGGGCCAGGCGTTTTTTTCCTGACAGGAAGGGGCCAGGCGTTTTTTCCTGACAGGAAGGGGCCAGGCGTTTTTTCCTGACAGGAAGGGGCCAGGCGTTTTTTCCTGACAGGAAGGGGGCCTTGGGTTTTTTCTTGACAGGAAGGGGGCCTTGGGTTTTTCTTGACAGGAAGGGGGCCTTGGGTTTTTCTTGATAGGAAGGGGGCCTTGGGTTTTTCTTGATAGGAAGGGGCCTGGCGGTTTTCCTGGCTTTACTCATAGAATTCAACCTAAGTTGGTTTGTTGTTTTTTTTTCATTCCAAATTACCACATACAAATGTGGGATCATCCACCTGTACACTGAGTCTATGTGGAATGTTCTGACATTCATTCCCTATGGGCTTGTTGTCTTAAAGGACCTTTCTGCATGTTAGTCATGTTTCTGCAACAGTAGATGAAATGGAACACAGGTCACTGCTGTGTTCACTAAGATATTTTATTTGTGTCATGGGTGGAATACAGTACAGTAAATCAAGGTGCTGATTAAATGAAATTACAATTATGTTGAACGTATCAATTAATTTAAAGCCTTATCAAGTATTGCTATGTGACGCCTTTTAGCCAATACTGTTTATGTTTGTTTGTTTTTTCCCAGTTTTACAAAATGTTATTCATAGGAGTTCATACAGCTGTTAATTTTCTAAGAATCACCCGGACCCACGATGAAGGAATGCGTGATGATGGCCACCGACCACTGTCAGAGAAAGCCATACCAACTCTTTCACTGTTTTGATAATCATTCATTTTTCTTAAATGAGAACCACCTACCTATATAGCACCTGTCTCACTGAGCATATATTCCTTTTGTCTTTTCTTTTTTTTTATTCGCTGTCACACCCTATCCCACATGTTCATATCCATCCAGGGGTCTTTTCCTGTCTCATCTCCCTGCTCCCCTGCTCCCTGTCCCCCTCTGGTCTGCTCAGTCTCTCCCCCTCATGGTGGTAACAGCAACAGCCTACTGCTGTATTACAGTATCCAGTCTGTTTAACCGTCAGTCCCCATATCGCTCACTGACATCCTCACTGCTCACAAAGCCCTGGCTTTCTTTGGCGCCGTCTATCGCAAGGAGGATGTTCATTTTGGGGGGAAAAGTGTTCCGTATTTGTATTTTTACTGAACAAAAAAAAGATGTGTAAATATGTTTAAAATGAGACACAAATTCATTAAAGATGTTACGAAAAGTGAACAGAATAACACAAAAGATGTCCTTGTATTGTTTGTTCCTGGTCCTTAAATTGGCTCACCTACACCAAAGAGTTCCATTGTGGTGCTCAGCACCTGTTCCGTATCAAGTCAAGTCTTTCCACTCCTGTACAGAGGGGGGCAGTCATGGTAAACAAAATGTCAGTACATTAACTCAGCACTGCAGGTGCCACAATGCCACTTCATTCATTTAACAGGTCTGAGATTGCATTGAGCATAACTGTTGTCGGGAAGCATGAAAGTTACCAATGCATTCTGGTATACTGCTGCATGGGAATTTCAGTAACATCTGAAATACACATTTAATTTGGTAACGGCAATGTCAACACAGCCCTGACTTGGCCAGTGATTGGTTCAACATTGTACAGAATGACAGTGTTTGTTTTTTTCCCAGCCACTGTCCAGATACTGTAGCCTTGCATCTTCCTTTTATTTCTCAAACTGTGACAACAGGTGGACAGTTCTGGCAGATTTGGCAGAGAGCATGGCCTGACCCTCTGATATCTATCTGACCTGAATGCACATGTCATGGCTTCCAGGTGAGGATATTTGGACACAATGGATGCTCTGGCTTATTTTGCCCTTCATCTGCACTGGTTTTAGTGCACAGGACTGGAAATGCTGCAGTTTTGGTAAAACACTGCAGGGTAATATTTTACTGGGGGGGAAACATGGAAGTACATGAAGAATGGAATTGTTGTAATCATGTTCATTTCTTTTGGTTTTCAGCTTCAAACTAATAATTTCTTCCCACCTGAAGCGTAGTTTTCTTTTATTCACGAAAACATTGTCACATTTGCGTTCTCGCTGAAAAGTCACAGGGCCCAGGTGACTGACCTGACATGGAAAGGACCAGAAAAGGCTCAGTTTGTTCGCTGATGAGATGGCGGAACCTTGATGACTGACGGCTGAGCTCTGCTTCTTGCCAGTGCTCGACGTCACATCATGCTGGTGTATCAGCGCTGAAGGTCCTACCAATGGGGCAGGTTTTTAAGGTTGTCTGGCTGCATCGCCAGACCCCATGTTTGGCAAAAACGAAACGCTGCCTTTGAACAGAAGAGCCTCACACTAACTGTAAAGCATGGAGGCAGTAGCATTATGGTTTGGGGCTGATTTACTGGTAATGTCTAAGAATGGAGCAGGATAGTCAGCAAGGCAGATGAGTAAATCAGATGGGTTTCTGGACAATGTAAAAACTCCAAACTGAACTGCTGTGAACCATCACAAGTACATTTTTGTTGTTAAATCAGGCTTCTTCCTTGGCAAAACCTGATACATGGTCAGAGCAGTATCATTAACCAGTGAGTAACTGCCCATAGGCCTGGACAACTTGGGGGGGCATGTCTGAAGATTGGGTTCTCCAATGCTGAAGTTCCTCATCTCTTCATTATGGAGATGGCAGGTCTATGACAACCATCCCCATGAGCTTGTCTCCCTCCTACAGCTCTTGGTTAAGGCGTCATGACATCACTAGTAACCAATGTCATGTTTGGATAAGCCATGACTAAAGATTCTTCCCGCAGTGCAAGAAAAATTAAGATATTTATTGTGCTGTGGCCTAGATAGAATTGACACATTAGTGTAGTGGGTGGTCAACATTTACTTCTCTCATTTCTTTCTGATAGCCTTTGTTATCACTGATTAGACCAAATTTGCGGTGAAATGTTGATTATCTGCATCAATGATTGTAGATGTCTTACTTTTTGATCATGGGATAGAAATTAAGTTATTTTCAGTCAGAAATAGTTTTTCCTAATGTAAAAGCTGTAAAATAAACTAACAGATTTGTTGGCACTTCAAAGAAATTTGTCTTACATTGTTTTGTCAGTTCTGTCATTTGAACTGATTGTTACAGTGACTGAACAGAGAAGTTCACAATGTTATGTTTTGAGGATTTTACCAATGTATTTCACCAAAAACATAGTGGTTGAATCAATGATCTTGTGGTGAAAGATTGTAACCCAAATGAAAGCAAAATCAATTGTTTTGAATCCAATATTTAATGGATACAGTTTGATCCGTTTGGAGTTGGTATTTCCAAAGAAATTAAAGATGACATTAAAGCATTCAAGGATTTATGGCCACTAGTTTTAAAAGCGGTGCTGTTGAGCCAAAATGGGTTCCTGATATTTGTGTACTGTGTCATGTATCTGCACATATGTGCACCATGTCACCAAAATAAATATAACAGCGTTCAAGCTAGGTCTTTCTTAGTACGTTAGTGGTTTTTGATTAATCGCATTTAAACATATTTCACATCCAGCACAAATTGTGAGGTTAATAGAAATGTTTTCACAAAGCTCTTACATCAATCACTTCCTAAACATGAATGCTCTTTATTTTTCTTCTACATTACCTGGAAATACATTACCTGGAAATACACCATTAGCATTTTTGTCTGAAAACATTCTTGCTCCTAAAACAATTAAACTGTTGCTGACTGTATACCACGGATAAGATCTCACATCACTTTCTTCTGATTGTCTTGGTAACCAGTTATAATTAGCAATAATACATCTCATGGGTTTGTGGTATATTTCCAATATAGTACGGCTAAGATGTGCATCATGCATAAGAGCCTCCCATATTGGCCATACACCACACCCCCTAGTGTCTTATAGCTGAAACATTCCAACACTCTGGCTGAGTGCAGAACCAGTTTATTTGACACTTGATGTGTCTGACAAAGCCAGCTTGTACAAAAAGCTGTCGGTTTACTCAGGAGACGTTTATAAGGAAATCTGTACTACATAGATGCCTTTTTCAGAGTATTAGTTGCTATGGTTTCTTATCAGCCTAGGAAAATATTTATACACTATTGCTTTCTATTGCAGGTAATTTGCCTACTGACCACTCCTTAACATGTCCTTATTGACTGCAAATATTTGTGTTGTTGATTAACATCACCATGTCCTGCTTCGTTTGAACACACCCCGGAGTGTAACATCGACGTATATGTGTACGCGTCCGCATAAACGATATAGAACAGGACTGGTATGTTCAGGATGGGACCTCGCCAAGGTCACGGTGATCTGAATGGGTAAATACGGACTTCATGTACCTAGCAAACAACAACAAAGTTTCACTTCACATCCTAGAGGTTCATCCCGAAACCTCATTTTCAGAGACATTTCCCCCAACTGCACTCATCCCTGGGAGAACCTTAGATAGATTTTTTTTATGTCTTTGAAGATCACACCATCGCCTGTTACACTCTGTGAAACACCTCAGCTTGCTCAGAGAGGGATTGTGGTTTTACGTTCTATTTTGATATACGACTGAATGATGGACAGCCACAATGTTAATATGCAATGGCCATATGGTGCATAGAAAGTTCAGGAAGTTTTGTTATCCTGCTATGCTGAGATTGTTTAGACATGTTGACCATCCATAGCATGTGGTCATTCATGTGAGAGACATTGAAGTTAGTTTTGTCTTTCCTGCTGTTTTTATGTTAATAGTCCTATCTGGCCTGGGTCTTTTACAATGGGCTCTGTGTGTTGGGATGTGTGTGATTAACTATTGGTGAGATGAGGAGAGCAGGAGGGAGAGAAAAAGGGTTAGAGTACATAGATGCAATGGAAGGGGGGGGTGGATAGACAGGGAGGTCAAGGGTACGGTAGCAGAGAGAAAGAAACTAAAGAGATCAAGAGTGAGAGGACTGAGAATCTCTTGGGAAAAAATTGACATTTGGAGCACAGCTTGGACTGATTTCACTGGAAAACATGAGGGTGAATATGAGTTACTTTGATGGGCCTGGTAACACAGTCCACGTCCTCATAAAGCTGGCAACTCCTACAGAAAGAGTTTATGGCAATATGCTTCCTCTGTGATTATCATTTAGAACGTGTCAACCCCTGCTCTCTCAATTGAAGGGTGACTGATCCCTTTTTGGTTGTGGCTGAATTAAAGTAAAAACATCGGTTTTGTTAGGAAGACAGATTTTGTTAACCTCATTGGTCAGAGAAAAAGAACTCCAAAATATTTACATTGGTTCCACCCAGTGGAAGACGGATTGGAAACTACTTTAATCGCACAGAGAATTACATTGAAGCTTATATTAGGCAAGGTGATTTTTGAGACATGTAACAACAAGACTGTAAACCCTGTTGAAAGACAACATTTTATGTCAAACAAATGCAAAACTGCCATCTCAGCTACCTCTCAACCACCACACAGGGCCCCATGGGCAAAGACTAGCCCACACTATCAAATCGGCCCAACATACTAGCCAATGCCTGCCAACCAGTGGCTAGCGCATATTACATAACACCACGTAAGCCCAAGACGGACTAGCCAACGCCAGCCAAGCAGCGGCTAGCGCATAATACATAACACCACGTAAGCCCAAGACGGACTAGCCAACGCCAGCCAAGCAGCGGCTAGCGCATTAGTTCATAACACCACATAAGCCCAAGACGGAGTAGCCAACCCCAGCGAAACACAGGCCAGCGTAGCTGGTAGGCTAGTCCACACTGGGCAGCTAATGTGGTTCACTGAAATGGCCAGACTGTGTGGGGCCAATACTTTAGCATTTGTTGGTCTCAAATCAGGCCAATGCGGTATTCACAGAACTACAAACCTCTTCAATTTAGCTCCATTACTTTCACTTAACACCACATTATGTTCAGTTTAGGGTAAAGCCTTGTGTTCTACACTCCGCCTAGCCATGCAGTCAGGGGGCCGGTGGCGGCTGCGCCCCACTGTAAGTATGTTTACGCCTGGATTACTTCACAGCTCTGTAACCTCAGCCTCTGCACCTTCTTAACGTGGCTCGTTCTTAACAGAGAGTGACACCCACATTTGTTTTCAGCTGTGCTCTATTAAATAGTAATTGCCAAGCTAGGAAAAGGGCCTATGGCAGTCAGAGTGCTCTGCAGGGAGGACTGTTCCTGGCTCGGTCAGTGTGGACTGTCACAGAATGTCAAAGAGGGATGCCACTACAGTCCTATATTCTGTGTTCAATTAATGCCACTGCAGAGTGTTGTTATTAACACAATTGATTGGTTCCTGGGCAACTGATTCTACATGTACCGTGCTTCCTTAACTAGTGGTGCTTTATTTCAAGCACTTTAATATCTATAATCACTGTGCTTAGCGAAGGTGGAAGCAAAACGTACTGCCCTTTGAACGGCAACCCGTTCTGAATCCCTGGTCTACAAGCGTCAAAGTGAGGAAGTGACCTCTTACGTCACACCAGTGTGTTTGTGGAATGATTCGCTCCAGGCTTGTTTATTTGGGGGAAGGGTTCCCTCCAGGGGCGCCAGGGTAGCCTAGTGGTGAATGAAAGGTTCTAATGCCTGAACTGACAAGAGGAGAACACCTGTCCCTGAGCAAGAGAGTTAACCCTAATTGCTGTGAGGTTGTTGCTGTAAATAAGTGCAAAATCCTTTACATTGCTTTTGTGCATTTTTGTGCAAATTCACTGTGAATTTGTGTTTGTTCCAATTATATGTATCTGGTAAAATACCGAAAAAGGGGGCTACATTATGTTTTTTACATTTTTTTACTTCTCACTGCCACTGAGAATTAATAAAGGACCACCGAGAATGGCTGATGGATGATGATGTCAGAGGAAGTGGTTATAATCACAGACACATCCAATTGTGGAGACTAAATTTGCATGGATGTCAACAAACGTATTATACTGTTTCATGTGTTGACGGCAGCTGGTTGACGGGGGGGGGGGTGGTACAATATACCAATGTACCACACTGTTAGTGAGCAGTGTTTGAGAGTTTAAAGGCTTCCGTGCGTATTACTGTATCTCTCTCTCTCTCTCTCTGTGCGTGCGTGCGTGCGTTTAATGCGTTAATGGCCCACAGCCCTCCCATATGTGGCATTGAGTGACTCACATCCACTTGGTACAGGGCCAAACAGCAGCAGGTGGAACTGCCTCTACCTCTCCACACTGTGATCTCCACAGGATAAACAGCACCCCTCGGGAAAACACACCGAGACCACAAACATACAGGCACACACACTCCTGCCCCGCACTCCTTGTGCCTTCCACACACTCCAGTATACACACACGTCAGCTGCTTACACAGTGAACCTGCTCAATGCATTTCTGCCTCTCCTGTCCACCCACTCGCAAAAAAACTCATTACAAAAAAGCACTGCGCACCTGTTCCCCTGAAAACAGTTTCAGGTTCAATAATAGATGGAAAAACTACTGATGAGAAGAGGTCAACCTTCGATTTACAGACGACATAAACAGGAAGGCTTTTGTTATCCTAATAATGATCAGGATTAAATAACAGGACTAAATATTGCATAAACAGTCTAAATCAGGACAAAAATACTGGAGAAGTAATTACAATTCCCATACGTTTTCTGCCCTTTGCCCTTGATTTGGGGAATGTGCAAAGTTAACATATGGAATTTATATAGTATGGAGATACCGTGGATAATTTCTCAATTTGGTTTTATGTTATATGACTTACATGGTTTTTGCTAAAAAAATTGAGCAGTATATGTTTCCTTTTAGAAAATGTAAGTAGAACAAAACATTTTGTGACTTCTGTCTTTTCCAGAACATTGGTTTAAAAACCAAGTGCAAACACTGAAATCTGTGGAATTAAATATATGAATGCTTTATATTGGCGGATTCAGAAAAAAACGCATGCAAAAAATATGTGCATTTCTACAACAAGCATGTAGGGCTACTATTTGTAATAGAATGTCATATCTCACGAGGGAAACCATCAACTTGAGTGATGAACTGACCATTTCACCCTGAGGCATTGTATTTTCACAGTTCATGCTCTGCTGGAAGTCTGGTTTGCTCTGTGTGTGTGTGTGTGTGTGTGTGTGTGTGTGTGTTTGTGTTTGTGTGTGTGTATGAGAATAGTGAGAGAGTGAAAGAACCAGGTGTGAAATGGCTGTGAAACTACAGAGAAAAAAGAAACGCATACATCCTTAAGATGTAGCAAATAACATATAATTCACCATCAATTTGTCCACACAATGTGAAAATATCACTTTTATTTAAATTTACAAATATCCAGAATGTTACTCCATAAAATGGTGCTGCTGTCAAAATACAGAGTAATTTACACAAACACTGAATACAAAATATATACAAAACAAATTACTTAAGGGTTTCTAGGCATTATGGAAATGTACAGTGATCTTATCTCCTAGAAAATAGCGCATCCTTTCCACACAGGACACAGGGAACATTAAATCTAGTCCCTAGTCAGCACAGACAAAAGGTAATTTGGAGTCACATAGATCAACGGCTAAACTGCAACTGCTGACACTTCTATCAGTTTCTACTTGTTTGGTGGTCAGAGGAATGGTTGCCGGGGATGGAGCGAATAAAAAGAACGTAAGTGAAATGACAGTGAAAGTTACAGGTCACTTTCTTCCTGAGACTCTGGTATTTTAGACTGAACTAAAGTTTGAATTACGTTTTTTTCATTTGTTTTCTGGAATTTGTATTTCATTGGACAGAAAAGGGAAGATGTGAAACAACTCAAACCTTGCAACACGTGCTTTCGAGGTAGTGGCCCAGACTGATGGACCACTGCAGGGAACAAGAGGAAAGACAGTTCAAAACTAACAATAACAGAGTGACCACTTTATCTACTATGGGAAACACTAAAAGTATACAAATGACTTTCTCCTTTGAACTGAACCCTAATGTAGTGTTCTAGTCTTTATTGACTTAGTCAATTGATTTGGTTGCTTTTTTAGAAATCACAAATCTTCATTTACCTTTATTTTAACCAGATTTGCCACGTTGTAAAGTTCAATCTCCATTTCAAGAGGGCCCTGCCTATCGTTGTTTTCTGTTTTGTATAAGATCCTTTAGCTGTCATCCAATGTTATTTCCTTACACACTTGCCTGAAGTTTGATGCTTCAGACAGAGGTAACATTAAGGTCTTGTAATGTTTACTCAATATCTGTTAAGAAAAAGTATATATGAGGTCTCAATCTGTCACTCTCATTTGCTCCCCTTCCCTCTTTACCCAGAGAGACGATGTATGAAATGAATATCAGCTGCAGACTGCCTCAGGTAGACAGTGGATGGGTACTGGTCAGTAAGCAACTGAAGTTTGCAGATAAAGAGATGAGTGAGATGGAAAAGAGACTGAGAAACAAAGAGAGACACTGGAATTCCCCTGGTTTCACATGTTGTTGCTGATCAGTTCTCCTTCTTGGCAGTGAGTCGACTGATTCACCAGATGATGTGGATTGTTCTGCTCCATTCAGTAATGTTTCTCTGTGTTTTACACCCCCAAGGGTAACCCCTGTAGCAGCTCTTTCTCAGCCCCCCCACCCACACCCACACACACAGACAACACAAACTACTGAAAACTATGTTCAGATATACGTCGTTTCCTTTCTTTGAATTTCCCCTCCGTCACACTCGCGGATCTATAGACATTACAAGTTACATGGAAAGTTTATCATCAGAGGATGAGTTGAAACCTTCACTGAAACTGGCTGCTGCACACACATTTCAGAGGTCTTTCTATTGAACCGGAAGGGGCAGTCGCCAAACAAGCTGCAACGTTTCCTCAGAAAGACTACAAACTGTTGCTGTGTCCTAAAACACAATCTGAACTTCTCTGTGAGGTGTGAAAGATGTACGGGGTTTCAGGTGGCCATAGGTCCACAGCATTGATGAATGTATTGTAGATTCCTCATTGCCACCCAGGTTCCTGTCTTCTAATAGTTGGTATACAGTCATAGGACATATCAGTTTTGCTTACCGGGTTGTCAACCTACATAAATCCATCTTGTGCACCAAGAAGTTAAAAAAAATAATCTTGTGCACCAAAAGTTTAAATTAGGTAAAACCTACACATGGAAATCTATTTTGTGTGTTCATGTATGACTGAATTGCAGAATAAAATACAAGGTACATATGATAACTTAAAATGTCCCTTGCTGTCTTGCCAGGTGGGCTGTCATCGCCATTGGGATGCCCTCCCTGAAATGCCATTCTGGGGCGGAGTCACTGGCTTGATGTTGTCTCTCTGAAGCGCACTTGTGCAATTGGGCTGTACTCTGCTGGCAATACTCGGCCTTGATTCACGGTTGGTGGGTGTCCCTTTGGATGATGCTCTCTGTCTTTCTCTATCTTGTCATGCTTCTGCTCTGGACTAAGTTTAAATAGACTCTTGGCTCAGCCCACATGCATTTATTAATTATTACAATTTGGACTCTTAATATGTTCACCCCGCACAGCCAGAAGAGGACTGGTCATGCCTCTGAGTCTGATTCCTCTCTAGATTTCTTCCTAAATTTCAGCCTTAGAGTGTTTTTCCAAGCCACTGAAATTCAAAACTACTGTGGTTTGCTCCTTGTGGTTTTAGGCCGGGTGTTTTGTAAAAGCACTTTGTGACAACTTCTGATGTAAAAAGAACTTTATAAAATACAATTGATTGATTGATATATGTTATGAATTACCATCATTCATTTGCGGGGCCTTCCCTGTTCCTACTTAAAAAATAATTAACCAGGATAATATCTAGACAGATAACAGAGGCCTGAATGTTTGAAAGTTTACAAAAACAATTGCAAAACAATGTCCCCCAACCACTTCCGCAAATATCACTAGGTTGTATTTTTGCCTATAAATAACTTATAAATAACAGTTAACATAGGAGCTTACGTTCTACTATATAATATTAGAGTGCAGCACAAACTGTTTGGTAATGTGTGAAGTCTAATGAGAAAACATCCGGCCGTTTGGAATGAACGCAACAGACGCTTCTGGTAACCTGGCAACATAAAAACCTCTCTGACCAATCAAGAGCATTGCTCAGCGCATTAATATCATCAAATAGAAAGCCTGGATATTTTAAAATTCCAACGCTACCAAAGCTGTGGAAGTGCCAAGAACGATTCTAGGTAAATATCTGTGATAGTTATTTTTATAAATTTCTTTGAATTTAGCTAGGTTTCTGTTTTTATGGTACACGTTTCCAATGTGGGGATGATGTAGTGCGATTTTGTGGATGGCTGTGTTCACTATTTACCCAGTTGCTCTTCGGCTTATAAGAAGGCGTTCCTTTAGTTGATGCGTGCTACAAGCTCTGACATTTTAGTGTGAGTCTCAGTGAAGTGTCAGCACGAATGCTCAACTAACATCTCATTTTGCAATTTAAATGCCTTGAGAGAATACTTTCCTAACCGTATGTATACTTCTCATATCTGTAAAAACTGTCTGTGTGTGTACATTTTGCAGCAGTATACCATGCTCATCTAACAAACGTATGTTGAGTGAAAATAGACGTTTAGATGACTGAACTGTTGGTGTTGGTCGCCGAAATTACCTTTACGCAGCTGCCTACACATTCATAGTATTTTATTCTTCTAAAGTTGGGAACTGTCAAACAACTGGAGCCTGTGTTAACTGCGTTTACTTGCCTTTTACCCTCCTACGTACAAACACTACTATACTTACGGTCACTGCTCTTCAAGCTAGCTAGTAGTTGATGCGATGTACCAAAAGGTTCGACCTATTCCTGTACATTTTAGCTTACATCGCGTGCAGTGAACTTCTTATCTGTTTTCTTGCTAGTTTACACGCTAAGGTTTTGTATTCTGTAACTGCTGTATTGTTTGCTGTGACTATCGTGTTATAATTTTTGTTTTTTTTAGTTCTAGATAAGACATTGTATCTGGCTCGTTCGGTCGCATGAGCGGCAGTATTCGTATTTGTTAGCTGGCTATTTCCGTCGATTTCCATATTGAACTAGCAAGCTAGCAAACGTTACTATAGAGCGTGAATTATAGAATTAGCCAGCGTCGACTTGAAAGTTACTAGAACGATACAGTATATATAATTGTCTTTTGATGCCTGTTATTTCCAAAAACCCTTTATACACTTCGTTAATTTAAGTAGTATTTAAAGAAATAACTCGTTGGTTAACTACAGTCTTAACCTTTTTAACATACAATTTAAACATTTGTTTTGTTGCACGATGTTTGCGACATCCGAATCATTTCGAGTAACATCTCTTATTTTCAACCTACTGCTAAGCTAACTATAGTAGCTAGTTCTGGAATAAAAGCATAATTGTCTGACTCATTTCTAGAAGCTCAGGGAAGTATAGTTCCAGAAGCTCAGGCAGGCATTCCTTTTCATTGTTTTGTAGAGTACGTGTTAAATTAGTATATAATAAAGTAATCGTTCTGCATTTGAATACTGCTGTTTGTGGTCTAAGCTGTAAATGTCACTCATAGTCGGGTCATTCTTAGGGCACGCCATCTGTTTGGTTGAAAGAAAACGTCCTCACGTTCAGTATTGAAGTTACATCGCATAGTGCCGAAGTGATCTCATAAAGGCAGTAATTCCATTGCATTCTGTTTTGTTGCAACTCTCAGAGAAACGTGTGTTCTACAGGAATAGGTTTGAGAAACGAAACGACATGACATGTAAACACATTCCCTATTCTTTTGCAGTTTAAGACACTTGAAAGATGGCTAACAAGGGAGAGGCCATTACCGCCAGTGAGAGTGTGTCCCGCAGTGTACTGAGCTGGGACCAGGTGAGTCGTCTCAATGAGGTCCTGACAGAGGTGGTACCAGTGCACGGCCGAGGGAACTTCCCCACTCTGGAGGTGCGACTGAAGGACATTGTGCAAATGGTGCGCACACGACTTGAGCTAAGGGGAATCAAAGTGAAAGATGTCCGCCTGAATGGCTCCACGGCCAGCCACGTGCTGGTGCAGGACATTGGCTGGAGCTATAAGGACCTGGATGTCATCTTCAGGGTGGATCTGCCCCGTGAGTCAGGGTTCCAGCTGGTTAAAGACGTGGTACTGGGCACCCTGCTGGACTTCCTCCCTGACGGAGTGAACAAGGAGAAGATCACCCCGATGACCCTGAAGGAAGCCTATGTTCAGAAGCTGGTCAAAGTGTACACCGAGCAGGATCGCTGGAGCCTCATCTCTCTCTCAAACAACAACGGACGCAATGTGGAGCTTAAGTTTGTGGACTCCATCCGTCGGCAGTTTGAGTTCAGCGTTGACTCATTCCAGATCTTACTCGACTCACTGCTCTCTTACTACGACTTCTCACCCAAGAACCCCATGTCTCGCCACTTCCACCCCACCGTGGTGGGTGAGAGCGTGTATGGGGACTTTGGCGTGGCTCTGGACCACCTCAGGAATAAGCTGATCGCTACCAAACGGCCCGAGGAGATCCGCGGCGGCGGCCTTCTAAAGTACTGCAACCTGCTGGTGCGAGACTTCCGGCCCACGTCAGAGGAGGAGTTCAAGGGCCTGGAGCGTTACATGTGCTCCCGCTTCTTCATCGACTTCCCCGACATTGGCGAGCAGCAGCGCAAGCTCGAGGCCTACCTACAGAGCCACTTTGTGGGCGAGGAGAAGAGTAAGTACGACTACCTCATGATCCTGCGGCGCGTGGTCAACGAGAGCACGGTGTGCCTCATGGGCCACGAGAGGCGGCAGACCCTCAATCTCATCTCGCTGACGGCCTTCAGGGTGCTGGCCGAGCAGAACGCTATCCCGGACGCCTCCAGCGTCACCTGCTACTACCAGCCGGCACCCTACGTCCGAGACCACAACTTCAGCAACTACTACGTGGCCTCGTGTAACCATAACATTCCAACATGGCAGCCATGTAACTGATGCACATCGCAACTCGACACACAAGGAGACTGCTGCTTTGAGAAAGACTAAATAAAGGAGAAAGAAATGTGCCAAAGAAAAGAGAAATTAGGCCGTAACCGGTATTTCCCCTCTGTAGGCATAAAGGATTATTTAAATGGACAAGTGTTTCATTTTTGTTTCTTCTTTCTCATTCCTTAGCTACAGAGGTGTCAAGATCATTGGATCCAAAGTGATATTTTTTTAAGTGTTATTTGGATTATTTGCCTTTTCTTAGATTGTGACGTTTGGTTTTTGTTATCCCATTTTCCCTTTATCTGAGTTTCAAATGAACATCTTTATTGTAGAATGAGTTGTACTTTGTGCCTTACCTCTTATTTCTCCCTGATGTGTTAGTGCATTTGGTCCATCTTTAAAAGAAAGGGAAAAAAATATGAAGGAGTTTATTTTGATGTTGCTCCTGTGTGTAATGAAGAAATGTTGGGGGAAAAATAGAAAAAAAGCAGAAAATGTTCAAATTGTCTAGTTAAAAAAAAAAAGTTTAAAATGTATTTAAAAAAAAAAGATGTGAAGCTTAAGATGTAAAAGGTAGTAATCCGGAGATGCATTGGATGTTTAGTTCGCTGTTTGACAGTATGGGATTTGCTCTTCAGTTGTTGGAGAATTTCCTGTTAGTGGGATGGGGATCTCCTTTTGAAGTCATCCCAAGTAAAAGGAAGAGCCGTTCATTTGTTTTAAATAAGGCATAAATAGAAAAAAATGACATGACTGGCCGTCATTTAACTCCCCTCGGAATACCAAAGGAGTAGGGCCGCGATCACTGTTGTCAAACTGAAGCTTTGATGTCACATACAATGGATTTATAAAAATAATGGATTTTGGATTGCACAAAGAATGGCCTGGATTTACCCTGACTGTAAATGCAGGCTTTTCTTTGGGTGTTTTAGTGAATTATTTTACAACTCAATTGTAGGGTAAGTCAGGTATTTAGTCTACAAACACTAATAGCTGCTCAACTTCATTGGAATTGGTGGAGTTTAGTTATTTTGGGCTCCCAGTGTGTCTGTGCTGTGTACACTTTGTAGGAAATATTTTTTCACTGAATGTTGGTGACCGCCTCCCTCCATTCTGTGGTGCCATGTCATTTCATTCGGACTGAATGTTGGTAACAACCTTCTAATTGTGTTCTGCCTTGTCATTGTTCAGTCGGACAGAAATGCATTTGTACTGTGTAAGGTTGCATCTCAGCAGTGTTAAGGGACTCCCTCTCCGTAATGTCTTTACTCGTGTAACAGGTCAAATAAATGAAGAAGCCCTATCCAAGCATTTTGCCTGTTTGTGGTAATGCTTGAAAATAGTCTAGGAGAGGAATCCTTTAATGAGATTTGAGAGGCACTCCATTGTGACAGTTTGGGCCTCTATTTGCCCACCTATGGCCTAACGTATGTTGTGGGGAGCTGTTATTCCTTCACACCTCTTCCTAAACCTTTTTGTAGAGTCTAGATGTATCAGATGTTTATGGTCAATGTGGCACCAGCCTGGGATGGCAGTTCAGACTATCGCCGCCAAGGTTGCAAAGGAAGGCCGGCAAAGGGCCCTGCCGAGTGGGGGTCCTTTTAAGGGATAGGCCAGTCTGTTCTAGGCTCCGGGAAGAGAGGGAAACCTTGTCCTGGCCTTACTGTACTGCCGATGAAGTCAAAGGTCAGGAAGAGGCCTTCCTCTCTTCTGACTAACCCTTAAAAGGAGCTACCCTTGGTGGGGTCCCAAAACCCTTGGCAGGCCTTCCTTTGCAAACCTGGCAGGTGCCTGAAATGGGATCCCGGTCTGGTGCTGGCCAACCAATAGCTGTACCAGCAGTCTAATTATAGTGTGGAGAGTCTCTGGGGGATAGTGTGTCTGTATGCCACCTTACATGTGTGACTGCTGAATCACAATCCTCTCAGAGTGTTGGTGAAGAGGCATGCGTGAACCCTTTTCTGGTCGGGCCGGTGTGGGGGCCGGTGTGGGGGCTGGTGTGGGGAGCGGAGACCGCTGCCTGCCCGGCACATTCTACCAAATGTAAAAGTGTCTGGAATTCCCTTCCCGTTTAGGTCCCTTCACGCTTTGATTTACATGGCAGAAGTCACACTTAGATCTGCAGTAGGTATTCCAGCTCCCCCTTCTAACTTTAAACCTCCATTTAGAAATGTCCCCCACCTGCCTCCATCTCGCTTTCTACTGACCTGTCAGTTTTAATTTCCAGTTTACCGTGCCAAATGTTCCCCTTTAAGTATTTCTGTCCAAGCAAACCCTGGGAATATATCTGGCAGACCTAGAAGGCAATGCGGCTCTCACTGCTGGTGGGGCAGCACTCCTGCCCCCCTTCTCCCTCGGTCGACTCCCAGACACGTGCCAGACCTGCTCTTGAACTCCTTGCGTAAGTGCCAGCAGCTGCCTCATCATGGTCTTCCTCCCCACCCCCAACCCCCACTGTGACCCTTTCCAGCTGCTGCTGGTGGAACTTGTGCAAGCTAACATGCACATGCAGATAAGACCCAGGACATGGGTTATCTAGCCTGTTCACAGGCCAGTGGCTGTGGGAGGTGGGTCAGCATGGTCTCCTATGGAGCGGGTCACACCCACGGGTCAGGGCACGTTGAGCTGGCTCAGCAGCCCAAATTAACATGGACACTGCTTTTAACCTGGTTTTGCTTCCCTGCCATTTATCTGGTCACATTTCAGTGTGGACCAAAGTCTGAACCAGCAACTAAGCCCTTAAAAGTGCCTTCAATCTGGATGGGTTTCTTTTTCTCGGGGGTGGGAGAATATAGGCAAAGGGGTTATGAGTTTGCTATTTATTGTGTGCTTTATATGATAGATGAGACGTTTTTCCGCCCTCACCATCAGTACCACACATTTGTGGGGGAAAAATTGGTAGTGTCATTTTGCATTTAGTAATTTAAAAATATAATTATGGGTTGAGATGCTGGAATTGAAATATGGATCTAGCCTTTTTGTATCCTGGGAAACGTTTGCTTCCTTCCTAAGCCTGATCCCAAACAATCCTTCCTGTAAAACCTAGCTGTCTAGTCATTCCAGCAGTTCTTAGTGACCTTCTGTCTACATTTGTTTGATTTTAATTTTAGACCCCTCCCCTGACTTTCAGTTTATCCTAACTGCAGTAACACCCACCCAGCAAGAGCACTGAAAGCCATACATAACGTCTGAGGTCAAAGGACACCCCACTCCTGTGGAAGTACTTTAGAGGCCATCTGTCTTACTCCAAGCCCAGCTAGCGGAGTGTACATGCACATAAGCTATGGAGGAACCTATATGTGGGAGGTGAGCTGGTTCTCAGGGAAATGTGTTGAAGGGCTCTTCATGACTTGGTGGATGAGATGTGAGCTTTTTTGTTTTATTTTGTTTTGTTTTTAAAAATTGTGCTCCCATCTTTTTCACTTGATTCCAGTACTTGCTATTTGTTTGTGTGTGTGAGAGTCTTCAACCACGGTACTGATGAGGTAATATTTGTTTTGGGGGGGGGGGGGCATAACTTTTTTTTTTTTGATTCACTTGA
>JACXGJ010011482.1:0-19741 GCA_016801105.1 Esox niger | reverse complement strand
ACAATGCTCAGGTAGGCCGTGGCATTTAAACGATGCCCAATTGGCACTAAGGGGCCTAAAGTGTGCCAAGAAAACATCCCCCACACCATTACACCACCACCACCAGCCTGCACAGTGGTAACAAGGCATGATGGATCCATGTTCTCATTCTGTTTACGCCAAATTCTGACTCTACCATCTGAATGTCTCAACAGAAATCAAGACATCAGCCCAGGCAACATTTTTGCAGTCTTCAACTGTCCAATTTCGGTGAGCTCTTGCAAATTGTAGCCTCTTTTTCCTATTTTTAGTGAGTGGTACCCGGTGGGGTCTTCTGCTGTTGTAGCCCATCCGCCTCAAGGTTGTGCATGTTGTGGCTTCACAAATGCTTTGCTGCATACCTCGGTTGTAACAAGTGTTTATTTCAGTCAAAGTTGCTCTTCTATCAGCTTGAATCAGTCGGCCCATTATCCTCTGACCTCTAGCATCGACAAGGCATTTTCGCCCACAGGACTGCCGCATACTGGATGTTTTTCCCTTTTCACAACATTTTTTGTAATCCCTAGAAATGGTTGTATGTGAAAATCCCAGTAACTGAGCAGATTGTGAAATACTCAGACCGGCCCGTCTGGCACCAACAGCCATGCCACACTCAAAATTGCTTAAATTACCTTTCTTTGCCATTCTGACATTCAGTTTGGAGTTCAGGAGATTGTCTTGACCAGGACCACACCCCTAAATGCATTGAAGCAACTACCATATTATTGGTTGATTAGACAATTGCATTAATGAGAAATTGAACAGGTGTTTCTAATATTCCTTTTGGTGAGTGTATGAACTTCACTGCATGCCTTTACAGAACTTAAGAGGCATACTCAAAAAGACTCACACCTTTAATTGCTGAAAAATATGTTGAAGATGTATTCACTCTCAAGACTATTATTATTGATGTTTGATTTTTTTTATTAATTGTTGTATTTGTCACTTAACATTAGTTTTTTGTTGGTCTTTGACCAGGAAAAATACATTTAAAACAACTACTTTGTAGCAATAGGTAAATCAATTCAATTTATGATATGCATTGTATTACAATATATCAAATGATAAATATTGTTTGGGAATTTTTATTTTGGTACACCAAGCTCTGTTTGAGAAATCAAATAGATTTAAATATAACCCTAGATAAACTAGGATCTAGGACTCTTATTTTTCTTGGTTTTGTCTCATGAGTTAGCAACCACATTTGCTGTGGGCCTACTCACATTTATGAATATAAAATACACAAAATTAGAAACAAGGTGAAAAATAATACAATCATTTATAGAATACGCAAACCTCTTCATACCAAAGCAGTTTATCATTAATGTACCAAAGATAGGCTAACACACAAAAAGCATTCCTCGGAATTACTGCATTCAGAGGGCAAATATTTTTGGCATTGTGATTGCAGTTGATGAAATATACAGCTGCCTATTGTTAAGAGCTCATTTATTAAAACAGGTCTGGGTTCAGTTTGGTTTTAAGTACATCAGATATATTTACACTGAACAAAAATATAGATGCACTTTCAATATGCAACAATTTCTTAGATTTTACTGAGTTACAGTATATATAAAGAAAAATGACTTACCAACAAGGATGTAAACACATTTGAGAGAAATATGATTTCTGTGCATATCAAAAGGTCCTGCCAACTTCTATTTTAGCTAATGAAACATAGGACCAAAACTTAACATGTTGCATTTATATGTTTGTTCAGTATAAGAGAATTACAAGTACAACAGAATTAGTTGCCAGTGGAGAAGAATATTGGGCTGTCAATATCCCACCAACTTTTCCATTTGGATTAGAAGATATGTCTTATTTGAGTACTTGAGTAATAATCTAGAAGAGGTTTTTACTTCAACTGACAGTATTCAATGGAGAGTTAGATGCTTGGGCTAGCTTTGTGAATAAAAACTATCTTGCATTTCAATATGGGACAACTAAATGTTTCCAAAACTTCTATTATAGCCAAATATACCTTTAGCCAAAAGAAAATGTTTTCTTGAATTTTGACAGAATTTTGGCATGGTAAACTCTCAATTTGCCTCTTCCTTTCTGAGTAAACAGAAAGAAAAACAGTTTTTGTGACAAATGTACACATTTCATACCTCATTGAGGTGGTAGTCTATATCCAACCAAAATACATATGCTGAAAAATTCATGTTTTTGTAATAAATGTGTATGTTTTTTTGAGGATTATAATAGCATGCATATAGAGTAGCTTACAGCAAACATGCCAACAGAGCAAGTGTGCTTACCACTTCAAATTATTACGTCACATAAATTCATTTAAAGGTGAAATCTTAGGCTTAAAAGCAATCTGGCTCAGACACTGCCACCGATCAGTGATGTGCCTTTGAGGAACGAAAGTGAACCTCAAACTCATTTTCAATACATGCAAAAATATGTTTCTGATTAATGCATGACCACTAAGTCAATATAAAGTATAATACATGTACAATATACATTACATTTTCAACAACAAAGTCAAACAGTCTGAGTCATTATCCAACACAAGAGAAATGATCCCATCAACCCTAGTTAACAGTTACTCATACGGTTCAGTTTCTATGACACAGGTGCAAAGTTAGTGGTTTCTGGGATTTTAACTGCATTTCACTCCACCTTAAATAGTCAGAGACTCGGATAACTTGCAAGGGATAGTATTCTGAAAAAAAATAGTAAAAAAGAAAAATCCTTAATATTTGATCTCATTCCAGTTTCAAGACCCTTCTCAAATCTACACTTTGGCATGTACGACGACAACTGTAGCAGCCACAAAAATATGCATTTCAGGAAAAAGTTTCTGTCCATTAATTCATTTGGCATTGGCATTAAGTAATGCATTACGATTGGTTATAGTAATTACTTCTAAATGGTTTAATTTTGCCATAACTCATAAACAGTCCTTAAAAAAGATGAGCAAAAAAGACACTATACACTATAGAATACACTTGACAAATATTGAGCTAGAATCAGGTAAGTAGTTGTATGTTTTCCCCTTTGTGGCATCCAAACATTACTTCACCTTCTGTGGACAATGGCATTGTGACTTTTTCTAAAATATTTTATAAGTTGAAGAACAAACTGAAAGGGAACTGGGAGACCACAATTTTATACACAATCTTTCCAGATATGGACACAGAGTTAGCTAAATGTTTACCATTGTAGCCAGGAGTTGGGATTGGGATTTGAGAAGTGGGGGAGCCCAACAAGACCACATAACATCAAAGATCCAACACCATACTGCAGGTATGGAGTCCTTTTCCACTTTCCCACTGTTGGGTTGTATACTGCCAAAGAGCTATATTTTAATGCAACGGAACAGAAGTAGCACCTTGACTGGAACCTGTACTTTGGTCAGATGACTTGAAAACGGAGCCCTCTGCCACACACAATTGATGGGTTTGGGGTGGAAATAAGAATGAATAAGCAGAAAAGAAAACCCTTTCATATCTACAGTAAAATAGTGTAACTTTGACGATATTCATACAACCTTTATGAAATTTGAGCAATTATTAACATTATCCTCACAATTGGTTTTTTTTTACCCCTAAGCTGTTGAATTTTTTTTAATGATGAGATAAATAGCAGCTTTGAGTAATTACATTTGTATACAAGTATAATAATATAACATTTTTGAGCATAAAATATTGCTCCGTTTTTTAAATTTCTATACAGAAATTGCTGCAAATCTTTACCAAGGGTATGAATTATTTTAGACCCCTCCGTATACATTTTGCACAAGTGAATACATTCTAGTGGCATGGCTCTCAAAGCTGTCTTGACGATTTGGCAGGAGAAGTATTATAGCATATTTTTTTTACAATAAATGCAAGAGAAAATGCAATAAATGTCAGCAAATTACAAACAATACTTTGAACAGAAAGAACTGAACTTTAGGAACATTAGACAATTTTCTGTCTTTTTACCCTGCAAATGAATCATACTACTGGATAATAGATGCCTGCATTTGATTAAACATTTTAAAACATGATAATACATTTCACCCCGTGGAGTATTTTAAGACCTATAAAAGCCACAGTAGAAATATCAATCACTGTAACAGTACATACCAGTATAAAACAACATTTAAACAAAACATATATTCTCCTGTGACAACATATGGCCTAGCACCTTGGTTAGTTGTTTCAATTAATCAAGACTTTTGCAATATGCTCTTATGGCACAATCACATACAACGTCATATGAATCAAACACCTAATAGTTTCAAATAAAGCCAAAAGGCATTTACATTATTGTAAAGGTTTAGAATTCAAAGACAAGTTTGAAAGAGAAATGATTTCCATTGTTACAAAAACATGTGCTTTTGACCCATTAACCTATGGCATTTCCTAATGAATGTTGATTGCAGAGTTTACAATCCAGACTAAATGACTATTCTTATCTCCACAGAGTTGATAACAGCAATTAGCATATGTTATAAGTGCTATGTGTTATGCATACTTTAACACACTCATACAAAGTGATTGTTCTTATAATAAGTCAACTTCGCTGATTTGTTGTCTTGCTTGTTAAAGACCAGCTTTGCCTCCTGAGCTTGAAATACAAGTGTTTTCAACAAATTTACAATTCTACTAGCTAAGCTTCCAAGTGATGCTGATCAGGCCATCTTAGCAGCAGGGCCATTGCACACTTTTATGGCCAATCACACGATAGCCCAGATCAACCCTGCCCACGCCCAACCCGGATGGCTTTTGGAATAAAGTGGAGCAAAGCCTGGGCACTCATCATTCAAATATCAGGATAAAACTCTGTGTTCACATCCATGCTGTGCAGAACTGACTTTTGTTCAGTAGCTGACATTCGATTTAGCATTTCCGCTGATAGTGAATAACTGTTGCCAGACTTCTCTTCAAACCAGCTGTCCAATGGTCGTTTGCCATCAAAGTTGGCAATGGGCGGCCCGTTAACCGCAAGTGTCAGTAGGTCATTCATCTGGTCCAGCGTCAGCCTTGAGCGGTTGTTTTTCCGCACTTTCTTTAGGGATTCCCTGCCCTTGTCACAACAGGCGGTGGAAGTGGGCAAGACCCGGACAACTTGGAGGATGCGGTTAAGCATAGGGAAGCGCTGCTTGTACCTTGAGATTTGACTGACCACCTCCTTGAAGCCATTCATGCTGTAGTAGTCAGCTTTCAGGTCCCTCCACTCTACGAGTAGGCTGCCCCGAGCGTCAGTTCGGTCCCGCAAAGATTCGTGGCCAGCCGACGGGATCACTTCTAGGTGGTCAAAGATATGTAGGATTTCTTCCTCACCGAAGGCTCGCATGTCTTCCCTGTTCCGTGGCCAGGTGGTCAGGTCAAGCACCCGAGACGCCTTGACCACAGTGCGGCTGTGCATGTCGAGTCGCTGGGATAAGATGCTCTGGCTCTTTTGGCAGATCTTTTCTCGGATGGATTGGAACTTTGATTCCGCAACACGCAAGTTCTTCAGGTCTACGCCATTGAAGCTTTCACGGAAGTTTTCCTCAAACTCCTGCAGGTACTCCCCAGGGCAGTCCACCAGCTGACCAATCTCATGGATTGCCTCCTCAATTTTGGCATCAACTTGAGACACCAGCAGGTAGTCCCCCTGGAAGATGAAAGCTAATCGTGAAAGGACAGCGATGATATCCAGGAGAAAATATATTAACTTGATAGACTGGTAGTCCATAAGGAACTGAAGCAGGGTTAAGGCAATGGCTGCTGCATCTGCCCTCTGTGTTTGGCTGCTGATTTCCTTGAGGTGAGCTACCACCTCCAGGTAATCTTTGATAAGAGCATTCAGGACATTCGGCTCTCCTATAATCCAGCGGACGGCTCGTATATCTCCCAGAAACTCAGTCTCCTCAGATAGCGTGGGGGCAGTAGACCTGAGCTCAGCCATCATGCGAGGAGAGTACCGATAGAAGCTCAGGAGCTGCTTCAGGTTGTTCTCCAGGTCCTCAAGACAGGACAGTTCCTTCCCACTGATAGCATCCAGCACCTCCAGATGAGGACGATGGATCATGACTGGCAAGCAGAGGATCCAAGGTAGTGTTTTCCGTACCGCAATGTACAGATTTGCTCTTAAACTGGAAGAGATATTAGCGCCATCGACCCCAAGACCAGCCACTAGCATGTCCTGGAGTCTCAGGCCAAGCACAGCAAATGCCCGATCGATGGCCTGGAGGTAGCCATCCACAGTGCCAACGCTTAGCCTCTGCAAGGAGAGGAACTCTGTGGCAGGCGGTCCCTCGCTGGTGATGAACTGCACATACACAGCAACAGTGTCTGACAGCAAATCGTCATTCTGCCCATCCATGATGACACTCAGGAAGGGTGAAAGTCGTATTCTCTCTGCCAGGTCTTCCTTCAGAGCTCTGGCGATATGGTGGATAAGGATCTGGCAGTCACCTTCATTCATGTACTGGTCAACAACCTTGAGCTCGCACTTCTTAAGTAACTCAGCTAGAGCTCGCAGGTCTGAGTAGGGTCGCCCTTCAAGAGCCAGATGGTATGCAGCGTTGAACAGCAGCATCATGTTCCGGCACATCTCCTCTGTTTTCTCAGGGTGCATCCGGAGCTTGTAAAGCTGCAGGCACTTCTTGTGCAGATTGCTTTGGCTGTGCAGCTTGATGGTGTGGATCTTAAACTGCTTGGAGCCGATGATGAAGGCAGACGTGCGCGAGGACTGGACGGTGTACTGGCGGCAGACATGACACCACATCTCATTGAGCGTTGGCGAGTAACGCAGGAACCAGAATTTCTTAAGCCATTCCTGCTTAAAGCGGCGTATCCGTCGACCAGGCCCAGCCAACAGCTTTGAGGCATCCTCGGGAGCCACCATGAGTTCAGCAGTGATAGACTCATCTGCAGAGTCAACGTCTTGATCATCCTCATCCAGCACCACAGGAACAGGGGTCATGGCCTCAGCTGCAGAAAAGAATATAGCAAATCAATTTCATAAAAAACAAACCTTAGTAGCGCAATAGTCCATTTAAAAAGAACAGTGTCTGAAACACATTAGGATATATGCGTTATTTTCATCCCATTATGAATTCAACAGAATATTTGAAACTTCCAATAAGTGACAGGAAATAACTAATTTAAATCATTGGATTTAAATATACAAGAGTTGAACTACATTCTAACCTCTTAAACAGACAACTCAGTTTTTCGTTTTTTTGTGATTTTAATGAGACAAAGTAAAAAGACAAACTAGTGCAACATTTTTTATTTTATACCCGAACGAAAGTTACAAAATCAAACAATCACCAATGCAAAATCCAAAGCAAGAAAGCAGAGTGACAAATATTTGAACAAGTTTCATATAAACCTTGTTGTGACTGTATCATAACCCAATTAGAAATCTGGCTTTAGTTAACCTAAGCAAAACAAAACAAAACATGCTTATCTACTCGCAGACGTTATGTGGGGCAAGCAACATTTGAACAGAAGGTGAATAGGTAATGTACAGCAATATCCACATTTCAAATCAAGTCACCATTCCAATATTGTGCTACATAACAAAGGATCACTTTCACCAAATAACCACTGCCCCCTTGCTGTATTACTCTTTGTCACTTACCTTGGAGATCCTCTATTGGGGCCAGCTCTGGGTGGGGAGGTACCTCCACCTGCTCCCCCCCCCTCAGACGAAACACTTCTTCTTCAAGCTCCCGAATCCTCTTCTTTAGCTTCACACAGTTGGGGCAGAATGAAGTGGAAGGCCCATCATTAGTCTGACCGATGTCATCTTCTGAATCCTCAATCTTCAAACACCCAACATCAAAGCCCCCCTCTAAGTGCTCTGATTGGCGATGACCAAGACCAGGCCGTTTGCATTCCTCCAGGGGCAGATAATACTCCCCACTCTGGGAGGAGAGCGGTGTAGGATGGCTGTAGCGGTGGCTGACCTGCTGTGCTTTGATCCGCCTCAGAGAGAAGGTACTGTTTAGGGGATTGACCTGGCTTTTTGAGGCCTCTAGAGAAGCTTCCAGCACATCCTTAAATATCATATCGATCTTCTTTTTCTTTGCCTGTGGTTGGCCTTCCCCCTCCTCGCTGGTGTGCTTGCCGAGGCTACGCCTGCCCTGCAGAGCGGACCTGAGCACGGGTCCTCTGGTGTCATGCTGTACTTCAGATTTTCCAACAGTTGACAGGCCTACCAAACAAATTCAGAGTTAGCGGCATGGGTGTACAGTTGTGTATAATATAGTCTAATTACATGATATAAAATACCAAGCAGAAAAAGAGAAGTAACCTTAAAAAAAGAATGACTAAATCCCTGTTTTATAACTAAATATATAGGGCCGATTTAACAGAAACAGTATTAGCCTAGTCTAGAATAAAAACAATTAAAGTCAATGGAGAACTCTAATAACCTTGACCCCCCCCTCCCTCCAGAATAGGCCTAATGTGTGTCCACAAAACTGTCCCATTAACAGCAAAAGAAAAATTAGAACCTACTTTGCTTACCTGCAGAACCTATGCAGGTAAATGATCAGGAACATTTTTCCTCTTGGAGAGTTTATTGTTGCTGGTTAAAAATGTCAAAGTTCTAAACAACCAAATGGAGGTTTCAGCCCATAAGATACTGTTTTAAAATCCCGAAGGTCAAAGGAAATGTGAATAAAATGTAAACCAATTTGAGCCCATTGATGTTGCTTTTGGTCCCATTTCATGATCAGTGTCAAATCCTGCAAACATACATTTGGGTATCAAATTGAACTGAATGTTTCAACGGTGCACCGACTTCAGAAGGCTAGAAAAGGCCAAAACCCCACGATTCAGAATAGCAATGTTTTGCCAAACAGCAGATGCTTCATAGAAACAACATACACAACCATTCAAAAGTTTGGGGTAATTTAGAAATGTCCTTGAAAACATACATGAAATGAGTTTGAACAGGAAATACAGCAAAATGAATAGGAAATAGTAACTGACAAGGTTAAATTGACAAGGATATAATGATTCTGAACTGAAATAATAATTGTGTTCTTCAAATTTAACTTTCATCAAAGAATCCACCATTTTCAGCAATTACAGCCTTGCAGACCTTTGGCGTTCTAGTTCTCAATTTGTTGAGGTAAGAGATTTCACCCAGTGGTTCCTGAAGCACCTCCCACAAGTTGTATTGGCTTGATGGGCACTTCTTACGTACAATACATCAGAGCTGCTCCCAAAACAACATAATAGGGACCAGTTATAGTATTTAGTTCTTGGCTTAGTTAAACTTCAGCTACATTGTGTTTTGCTGCATCTTAGAAATGTGAAATTCTACCTGATACATCAGGAAAAAAAAGAAAATAATATTTCTTCGCTCATCATTTCAATTCCCAAGAGAATAAATGCACATGCCAACCAAGACTTTGCCAATTGTGATTGATGGAAAGCCTGAAGCCAAAGGATGTAGTGATGAAAAGCCATTAGAAATGACAAGTTACGACTGGCAAATTCCCCACCCTTGCAAAAGGAAACTGACACCCCCCCATTTAACTAATTTCACCATTCAAACAAAGCAGAACTGTATTTTAGGTTTGTTCTCTCACCTATTTCCAAATTACGGTCAATGCTGTCCTGCGAGATGCTGTGCAGTCTTTTCATATAGTCGTTGCTGTACCACACACGGAGCTTCTCTCCTGCTGACAACTGTCGGCAAACTCTGAAATAAATGTGTTCTCTGTGCTGGAAAGCAGTCAAGTTCCTCTCAGTCTCATCTGACGAATTCCGGATGTACCTGGTGACAGCATGAATCGACAAAATCGCATAAGGTCTTAACATAAAAAGGTATTTGCCCCCTTCCTGAATTTCCCCTTCCTGAAGAACTACTGAAATTCAGTGACATTGGAGAGTTTGAGCTTAACTGCTCGTTTAAGGTCCTGCCACAATATCTCGATGGGTTTTAAGTTAGGACTTGGAATAGGCCTCCCCATAACGTTTTCTTCTGAGCCATTCTGAGTTGGATTTACTCCATGTTTTCCAAGAAGTTCCACTTTAGATTCCTCTGGCTACAGAACATTATCCCAAACAACTTGGGGCCATCAATGCTTTACTGCAGATGTCAGACAACCACTAATGTTTCTCTTAGTTAGAAGTGGTTTGCGCCTTGCAATTCTCCTTTGAACTCCATTTTTGCCCGGTCTCTTGTTGAATAATGAACGTTGACCTTAGCTAAGACTAGAAAGGCCTGAAGTTCCTTAGATGTTACCCAGGCTGTTTCTATGACTTCCTGGATGAGTCGTCACTGGGAGGAATGGAGGAATTTTGGTTGGCTGGCCACCCCTGGGAATTTTCATCACTGTTCCCATTTTTCTCCACTGGTTCCGCAGGGTCCTAGAACCCTACAAATGGCTTTGTAATTCTATCCAGACTCATATATCTTAATAACTTTTTATATCTTTCAAATCACAGAATGGTGTGATGCTTGTGGAGACCTCATAGCCTACTTCATATTGATGGTGAGGTTCTATATAAGTCATGTTTAGAGTGAACAGGGCTGGCAGTAATCAAGCCTGGGTGTGCATGCCCTAATTCAATCCAATGATCAACTGAATTTTGTTGATTGAGAAACAAAGGGGGTAGTCACCTTTTCACACAGGGCCAGTTGGTCTTGGATTATTACTTTTTAAGGAAAAATGATATAACTTAAAAACGTAATATTGTGTAAATAATATTATTTTTTTCTTATATTATATTTGATATGAAGATCTGAACCCATTCAGTGCGATCAATAACAGGAAATTTGGAAGGGGGAAAATATGTTTTCACGGCACTATAGGTTTCAGCATCAAAATATTTAAATGCAATTCATGAAATGATGCCTTATCAATCCTATATTTGGTCCTCTTACTTCTAATCTTTGCATGCTCAATGTGGACTTCACCATTTTACAGGTAATTAAAGATTCATAAATGTTTTGTCACTAGTTGTAAAAGCAGTGCTGGTAAGCCAAAACAGCTTACTGAAAGTGGTATTCTGTGCCTTGACATATGTGCAGATGTGCCTGATGTCATCAAAAGCATTTGCTTTAAAAAGGGGCATTGAATGACTAAATGGAGGTACGATGGGGATTCTATAAATATATTATCCACACAAACAACATATTACCAATGCAGACAAAATGATATTTGCAAAAGTCCCATGCTGCTTCTAGGTTACTCAATTTATGTTCAATAATAATTCAGATTAATGATCTACAATATAAATAAAAGATACCTCATCCAGTTGGCTTTTGTTTCATCACTGCCATCAATGGATTTGTAAGTGTTGTTCTCATCAACGATCTAAAAACATTGAGCGAAAAGATAAACACCAGCAGTACCAGAATCGGGTTGTTGATTGATGAGTGCTAAAGGATGAAATCCATTTCCTAAAGAATGATAAGACACTGATCTTTTATCTCACGGATGTGGCTACAAAATGTATCACAAAAAACTAAAAAAACTTGAGTTAGGACAACTGCTAACACTTATAATTTGATAAACTAGGCATGAATACAATGACTAAGCCATTATAAATGTTTATAAATTCTGACAAATAATGAAATAGGTTTTGGCGTAATATTTCAGGTAAAAGTACAAGTTATTGGATAAAAAATGACAATAATTAAATTACATTTTTTAAGTTCAATATATAATGTAAAAAGAAATCTGTTAAATGTTAATGGACCATATTGTGGAAAAGTTACCGACCAGCTTGGCTAAACTCACCATCCATGAGAAGAACCCAGAGGAATTGTCCTTAGACACAAGCTCTCCCTGGTATGGGCCGAAGAGTGCTCCCTTAGGTATGTCCGCATCTATGCAGCACACATCGACCTCCTCCTCCTCCCGGATGATCTGTATTCCAGAGGGCACTGTGAGGGCAGCCCGGTTGGGTATTCCCAGCGCCACTGGCGTGTCTGGCACAAACACAGGGGGACCATGGACAGGGCATGTCTCCAAGAAATACTCCTCGCATTCCTCACAGACTGTAGTACAAAAAGTGGATTAAAAAAACATTTCAGATTTTTTTTTACATATTGCTTGTTCAGAATCAGAATAATTGGAATAAAAATTACACTTACACCAGAAGTCAACTTTTTGTGCACTTTTTTCTGCACCCTGATCATGATCAACCTTGTGTCTCTTCCTTGGTTCTTCCGATTCACACTCGTCTTTGATTCGGCTGTGGTTTGAAAAGATTCTCTTCAGCATTGCATGTAAAGAACAGTACAAAACGGCATAACTGGATTGTTATCAACTTGCTTGTTGCCGATTCTCAAGACGTTTGCGATTTGCATTACTTTTTAAGTGGCTGTCATGGGAATGTTAATGTCCAGTTACTCTGTTTATGCTAACGGTGATCATCTGACAAAGAGAACAGCTTGTTGGTCTAAGGCTCAGGGTGCGATTTGAAGAGCATCAGCCCTTACCTAGTACTGCTGTCGGGCCCGGATTCTGAGGATGTCTCGTTTAGATAGGCAGATGACGCTGCCATATTTAAGGGAAGGAGGGGAGAGGCACTAAGTGCAGTCAGTCCAACATTATCAACCTGGGAAAGAAAATAAGGAAAACATGGTAATGTACGACTACAATGATTTATTTTATACCACTCAAAGGCACTCAATGAAAATGTATGATATCGTTTGGCACCTTTAGTTATCTGAGCATACTGCTGTAGAAATCTGATTAAAAGTGTGATATCGTACGATATGAATAACATATGTAACAATAACATTAAAGCTATTTAAAAACAATCCACACATATGAGTATGCGGCACTTGCAAATCCAATGCAAATGTATAAGCCAGTGGGGAGGGAAACTCACTTAAAATTCAGATACAATTTGGACATACAAACATTCAGCCTACAATATATTTCAATCATAGTACATTAATGCAACCTGCTCTCAAAACAGGAACCAGCAACATCAACGAGTTTGCCTTATAACATTTTATAAGGCAAAGGGTATTAACTCAGATGTTAAAAAGTAACCACCGGGAAAACTGGACATCAAACGTTCGAAGTGACCGCGAGAACCCCGTCTTTCCAACCCACACAGTTGATGACGCTTCGGGTATAAATCACAAATTTCAAAATATTTCGGCAAAAAATCCACAGTGCTGATTGGTCAGCAAAACTGCCGCTCTTAGGGCGATTGAGCCATGTCAGTAGAGACACGGAAAACAAACGGGACCACAATGACACTCAAAAAACAAACTTGCATTTCACATATCGCGAAAGTTTGCTATTCCTACAACTTACAATAACAAGGAAAAGCATCACAGCATAGTTCTACAATGTGACTGACTCGTGTCGTGCACTGCGCTGTTTCTAGATATTTCCTCGATTCCCGTCTGCAGGCAATTGGCAATTTGCCTAACGCTTTCGGAAGCCATTTTCATTGCATTGGCCACATTGGCTAGTAAGACAGACTCACCTTCTACAGAATCTGCAGAGCTTCGAGGGTCAGCTATGATGTCCCGACCCCCACTCAATCCTCTGTGGTCCTGGCCGTTGACCCACCGCCACTCTTTTATTTCACTAGTCCTGGGCAATGCAAAGTTTTTCTATTAGAAATAATTGCTACGAGTCAGCCGCTTCTCTCGGCTTTGACCACCATCTTTTTATTACAGGAAATGACATGGAAAACGGAAGAAAGCTACTTGAGTTCAGAGATGAAAGACGCAGTATAAAAACAAAAATATTCTCAGGTGAAAAATTACCATAACTCGAGCTGCTGCGGGCGCTAAAGAAACACTGAGATAGAGAAACTCAGAAACAAACCAATAGTATTTTTCCGAGTGAAAAGGGACGCTTAAAACGATGCAGGATCGCTTAAAATGTTTAACATTTATGTTCCTAAAATGTCAGTCAAAATCAGTTTAGTCAGTTTACAGTTGGAAAATAGACAGCAAATGGTATCCTCATCATTAACAGTCAAACTACCATACACGTGTTTTTATAATTGAGTAAATAGTTAAGTTGTGGAACTTAAATGTAATGCTGCTAAAAATAAGATGGTGTTAATGAGTAGACTAAATGACAAGGCAAGTTGCTTTTGACAATTTATTAACAAAATGATAAAATAAATAAATACAAATTGATCAAATGCTCCTAATATCAACTTCTTCCCATGTTCCCTACAGTATTTTCTAAACACTGCATACAAATAATTCATCACAGAATAGGCTCAATACAGGAGAGAGGTAAGAAACCCACCGGATCACTCACAATGTCAGTCGAACAAAACAAGAGAGATCTGTAACAGAAGAGAAGTCAAAAAATAAACACACTCCTTTTAAAATTATTATGAAAAATACAAACAATTTTACAAATATTCAGATTTGTGTAATTAACAATTTACACATAATTCAGCACACCAGGTGAACCGTTTCTTTTATTCATATCGCTACAATGCATCATCTTTCACCAAAAGGAAGCTTCTTTTTTAAATGACACTTTTTGCACTCTTAAAGTACAAACTCCTCCAATTGAATTTACAGTGGATGAGGTAAGAAGCTCAAGGTGCCACAACAACAGGGAAGTCACAACATTTGAATGATGAGGATTATGAATGATGAAATGTATCAACAATACTAGAAGGCCACGATCATGACTTGGTGACGTTATCATAAAAGATAAACAAAAAAATCCTGACTATATTAATAAGCCATTGACAGAGTATAATGCACTGGTGAGAATGTAGAAGTGAGTTACTCTACAGGGTTGTACTGTGAAGATTCAATCTGGAATGAACTGGAAATGCCATTTTTTATGCATAAAAAACAAACTACTTTCACTTTTCAACCCTTCAGCCCAATAACATACATCTGAGAGCTGCCAACTACTGTGAATACTATACTGTAGCAGAAATTAACCTAGCCTTAACAATTATGAACTGATATGTATCAAATGCATAAAGGCTTCCAAATATAAATGCACATTTGCAATATTCTTTGGGTATATTGGTTTTAGAGCATGAGTACTCTAACTGAATGTGTCTTTTTTTTTACAGGACAAAAGCACAGAACAATTTCAGACAAGACCATTTTATACCACTTCCCACTAGCGCACCCCATGTCCAGAAGTAACAACATTCAGCATGGTGCATTAGCAAAAGGCAAAAATGTAAAACACAACGATCCATGAGAAGAACGAGCCAAGAGACTCTTCTCAACGAGCCATGTCCCCCCCTCAATTACAGGTAATTCACAGTTCATGGCATTAAAACATTGCCATTAGATCATTTCAAATATACTCTAACACACTATTGCTAGAGGTGTCACATCAAATGATTTTTCATTGTAAGAAACTTACATTTTTTGTTGAGATGTGTAATGTATGACTTTGACATTAAAAACATTTTGAAAAGAAATCCAAGTTTAATGCATATTCATAAAGACTTGCAAAACAATGCTTATAATGCTTATGTTGGACTGATCAGAAAGATTGGGTCGAGAGTGGGGGGGCTTTTTTGTCTGTTTAACAACATGCCCAGGCCAAGGCTTGATTCACATGGCACAATTTGATCAAACTTATTGCGAGTAGGAGGGAAAAAAGGGACAAGAAAAAAGGTGCACAAGCAAGCAACACAAAAAGACATAATGGTCACTGGCACTGTACTGACTTCTAATGCTGGCTAGACTACCATAAAACTCCTCTGTAGAATCTCAACAACAGGGAGGTCAATTCAGAGCATGACGATATAATCCAGATTTTTATATCATATTATATACACATCACATCTTCGGGTGGGGGAGGCTGTATAAAAATAATACTGGGTGGAAATTCAACTAAAAGTGCATCACAACAAAACGTATCACGTATCAACAGTCCCGCCTGTTCAATTTCCTATACAAGAGCTTGTGAATTACACTTCACACATATTTTGTACCAGTTCCTGTGGCACTTGAAGAAACCACCAAGTGGTGTACCTGTAAGAACAAACCACCGATAGATTTGCAGAGATTTTACAGGTGTTCCCCAATTAAAGATAATTCAAAAACTAAAATGCACCTTTTAAGGATGCAACAAAAACAAATACATTTAAACAACATTAACCTCACATAACATGACAACTTAATAAAGCCCTAGGTATCTTTTTCTCCATTATTCAGATTCAATTGTGCTCTATATAATATAGTTCTGATATACCGTTTGCTGAAGATTCTTGAGTTTTGTGGGTGGATCTGAAACCTATACAGGGATTACGTAGGAAAAGACTGACCAGTGTGTCTGAGTAGCAACATAATAATACAAGTCACAGTGCAAGTCAGGAGCCAAAATATGCTGTGGGAATAAAGGCACTCAAGGTACCTAAAGAAAGGGCAAAGGTCAAGTTGCTTTGTAAAGTTTACATGGACAAAAACTATGTATGAATGTCTGAATACTTTGTTCTACTCGAGAGTTCTAAAAACATGGGGGGCCCAAAGAATCAATGCTCTGTTTTCTTGATGAAGGTATGTTTTTACCATGTAGTACCACGTGAGAATCCCTTTCAATCAAAAGACAGTATAGCCATTACAATGTGAGCATCAAAGTCAAACTTCCCTTTTCCTTGCAAATAAAAAATAAATAAAAAAAACAATCTGTATAACAACTCAGCACTAATCATTTGTTTCTATCGATGTCATTTTTACATAGCCAAGAATAAACAATTCCAACATTACGAAAATTCTGTTTCTTAATGTTTTTTGTGTGTATGGAATATTTGTGTGTATGGAATTTATAGTCCCTGTTATCAAAACCGCAAACATTCTCCAAAGATATGTAGATTGGTTGTGAATTGAAGTAAACATGATATGCATGTTGCCATCTGTGCATTCTGTAAAATGCAACAGCGCAGCATTAAAAAATATTTGTAGTCCAATCATGAGGCACACTGAAAACATCTATCACAGATCAAGTGCAAATGTTAAAAAACAGTCTTGCAAAATTCATGATCAACTTTTTGAGAAAAAAAGGACAAAACCTGGATAACTGCCTAACAGATGATAAAACATTGGACAGATATGTTGACGTGTTTTCAAATAAATAAATACCAGAGGAAGCACAAATCTAGAGTATTTTGGAATAAGTTTGTTAGTCAATTTTATCATCCAAGCATGTTTTTAGGCTAGTAGAGGAGCAATTATTCTGCACAAGGCCTCAATCCCACCCTATAATTGGGGTAATACAAAAATATTGGCAAGTTAGGGATAAATTACATGACAACCAACAAAATGCATACTCTGTTCAGTTCCCTGTGTAACATACAAAAAATGCTTCTCATTACTTATTGTTATGCAGCAAGCTTGTGCTTTAATCAAAGAATTTGTTGCGTTTTCCTTACCACAACTTAAATGGACTTATGCAACAAACCCTCCGGTTTCAAGATAAAAAAAAAAAAAAAAAACATTTACTAGATTGTTGAATAAGCACTCGTGCTTATTTACTGGGGATTGCCAAGATGGTGTTGAATATTACATAGTTTTACTTGATCTTGATATGGTTATAGGACATGTCCCTGCTATATATATTTGGATACAATAGCATTTTGGCAGTTCAGGAAAAAAAATGTATTTAATAATTCACAATATGCAAAGGTCATCTCTTTTGAAGGAGAATTACTCACATAAATGTACACCAGTTAAACATTTAATTACAAACCACTGTTTTATGAAAGAGAAATGCACTTATTTTTGAAGACTAGGAAGACCTGAATATCTTTTCCTATAAAAGAAACACACCATATTTATGTGTTTTCCGTTTTTTAGACATTGCAATATTATTGCAATTTCTCATTTAGTGCTCAGAGTGACACACTGACTCATGAATGATTCTCAAATCACTGCACTGGACCTAAACCTTTTTTGAAAACTTCAGGCCGCGTGATGACTGTCTTTGTTACCAGGTCGTCTTCAGGCCCTGACCAGTCGTTTCCATCAAATCTGCCTCCCCCTTCTGAAACATGCAGACATATATTTATTTTGGCCTGAGGTGTTCTGTAAATGGGTCCGTAGTAATTGGTCATGGACGGGGAGGAATGGAAAAGGGAATGTATTGGGATAACTGAAGCCTCTCTCGTATCACCTGTTTGACTTTGAACGACACTCAACCAACGCCTCAGTGTTCATGAATACTGATGCTTTGGAACTTAAAGCCCTGTCCCTTCAGCTGGTTCGCTAACGGTTTGGTTCTATGTGGGCTCATGGTTAATGCCAGAAAAACGCATTCTCAGTTCAGCGTGCAGTCCTTGACCTCTAACCTGCATCCCCAGGAACAGACAACAACCTAACAAACAACCCCTGACGTGAGGCTAGCTGCTGTAGGCACTCACTGGTTTTGATGTCACAACTATCATACTCATACCATTACTACCACTCTATCCTCTCCTTTATTGGCCGTGACACTGGTACAACAGCCAACGTTTCACCCACATTTCAGGAGTAATAGCCCACAGAAGCCGAAGAGCAGTCTCAGAAACGGCCTGTAGATCCACTAACAGTCTGACAATACATTTGAGACAAGTAACATTTACATAGATTGGCAACGTCGGACACCTTTCAAAGGCGAAAGCAAAAATAATTTCGATGTTCTGGGGAGTGGTGGTGGTGGGGGTGTTTGTTTCAACAGACGCAACATTACTCTCTACTGTCCAACCTGTCAAGAAGAGCTGGCAAAGATTGCTGGGGTGGTTCTGAGGTTTTGCTGTTGTTGGTGCTGCTGCGGTCATTGTTCATGCTGTCTTGCTGCGGATCTCCTGCTGCCACGTCTGTGCTGTTAGTGTTGCTAACCGTGTTCTCAGGGTCGGTGTTAGTGTTGTTAATACAGCCCTCGTCCCTGTTGGAGCACCTCTCGGCAGCGCTCAGGACAGTACATGCGAGGTCGACGGTGCCGTTTGTGGCGATGTCCTCGGCACTGATCGCCACTGTAGACTCCGTCACCTCCTCTGCGTTGCTGACCTTCGCCGTGGATTGTAGGCCGCTGGCCACCACGGCGCCGACCTCAGCGGTAGGCCCGGTGCTGACATCAACTGCGGCCTCAGCACCGAGTCCTGCTACCGTTTCAGCGGTGACTCCCGCTAAAAACTCATCCTTCCTGGCTTCAACATTGCTGTTGTCCTGCGCTATGGCCTCGGCCTTCGGCACAGCCACAGGCTTGGTAATGACTTCGGACACAGCCTTTTTGTTGACCGCGTCCCTGGCAGTGTCCACTGGGACATTTGCATCCCTGGCCACCGTGAGGTCCTCCAGAGCACCTGTATCCTCGGCCTCCATGGTCTGACTAAAATTGAACGCCTGAATGAGGCGGACCAAGTGTTTGACCTTCTCCAACGAAGCTTGCATTTCTTTCTGTCGAGACAGGATGGCATTTTTGGTCTCCATGCATTTCTGTTGGGAGTGGGGGAAGCAGGGTTAAAATTGTCACTTTTCAGAAAAACTTTTCATACCGACTACTTGCGTCCTCTCCTAGTCATGAAAAAAAATACTTCCTAAAACACACCTTTGAACAACGGTCAAGGTTCAGAAATCATAGATTTATTGTTTGACTGTGTGTCCCAGCTTTGCGCTCTCAGTCAGAGTGATCGGGGGTTGAGCTAGCCTGAGACCTATGTGATTATTACTCAGTCAGAGTGATCGGGGGTTGAGCTAGCCTGAGACCTATGTGATTATTACTCAGTCAGAGTGATCGGGGGTTGAGCTAGCCTGAGACCTATGTGATTATTACTCAGTCAGAGTGATCGGGGGTTGAGCTAGCCTGAGACCTATG
>JACXGJ010011481.1:0-19747 GCA_016801105.1 Esox niger | reverse complement strand
CGCAATCTATGAATATTAACTTGTGGGCGTTTCAAGGACTATTTATGGGCAACTATGGGCGTGACATGAAGCCGCAAAAGCTGCGCTACATTTAGAATTGATTGTGATTTATTAAGGGAAAAATGCGTAGGATGTGCGTGCGCACGGTTTTATAAATCCGAATATTTCTGTGCGTACGCACGTCCTATGTTTCATCCGTTTTAATAAGATTTAAGTCTGGTTATTAAGGGGGCCAGGTCATAATTCTGGCATATTTGAAGCCCTTGCTTGCTAGCCAAGCAGGGGAGTACTTGGATGCATGTGATGGAGCATTATACTGCATAAAGAACTTGGCCTTCTTGAATGCTGATGACTTCTTCCTGTACCACTGCTTGAAGAAAGTATCGTCCAGAAACTGGCAGTAGGTATGGTAGAGGAGTTGGACCTTTTTTGGACCTTTTCTACTCGAAAAAGTCCAACTACCTCATCCTTAATGATAGCAGCCCATATCAGTGCCCCTCCACCTTGCTGGCACCGGTCTCGAAGTGGTGACCTTTGTTCATTAGTTATGGCCACAGGCCCATCCATCTGGTCCATCAAAAGTCACTCTCATTTCATCTATCCATATAATCTTCTGTTTTTTTTTGCCCAATCTATATGCTTCAACATGTGAATCTTATTCAGTGGTGGTCTTCTTTCGGCCTTCTTGACCTTGGCCATGTCTCTGAGCACTTGACACCTTGTACTTCTGGGCTCTCCGGGTAGGTTGCAGTTCTGAAATATGGTGGCACAGGGAGGATAATGGGTTCCTGGAAGCTTCACTTTTCATTCTTCTAAAGTCTTTTGCGGTTAATTTGCATCTTTTCTTCTCTATACATTTTTTGCACCCCAGTTGAATTTTTCGCCCAAAAACATTTGAGTGTCCGGTGGTCACGCCTCAATAGTTTAGCTATTTCAAGAGCTATTTTACTTTAGGTCATGAAGCTGCCCTATAATTATGCACACCTTGATATAAGGTGTTATTCACTGTTGCCACACCCTCCCTCATTTGACAAATATATATCACCTGAAAATGATTCAATCCAATGAGCATTCAAGTTTATATGGATTGGAGTTGGAAAATCTGCATAGAAAAATTAAAAAGATCCGAATACTCACTTTCCTAATAATTTTGTATGCAGTGTATATCTTACCTGGGCAGATAGCCTCTCCCCTCCACAATAAGGGTTATTCGTCAGTCTTTTAGTGCCTTAGCAGCTAATAGTTTATTCCCCTGAATGTCTTCTGTTCTGTAAGCCTCAGGAAACTGTTGAAACAAGACCCACAGAGGTTTGGAGGATGTTTCAGACATATTTGTTAGAAAAGGAGACAGCCTCTCAGTTGCTGTCATTCAGGAGGCACCTCTCAGTTAGCACACTCAAAGCCTCTCCCTCGGTCATACTTCATGTGTATTAGGGATCTCTAGTCCAGTATATAAGCTGTTTTCTTGGTCATGCCCCGTGACCACTTAATCAAAACAAGTTTCAAGTGGATTAGGATTATGCCTCACAGTCATCATGGCTAGACTTTATACAGAACATATGGGTGAACAATCCAATAAACAGCAACAACAGGCGGGTGACAGATAAACAAACATAGGGACTTTATATGGCTCAGTAATCTCTGAAAGTCTAAATAAGTTATTGTGTATTTTCCTGTTACCTGTGTGTGTCCACAAGTGATTCATGGCTTTGCAATAAGGATTTGACAAAGAGTAAATGGAAAAGTAAATGCAAAGTGACCAGACTATTAAGCAAATTGATTTGAAACAGCAAATACAGTGGCAAATTTGCTGCAACCAATAAATAGAATTTTGAGTATTGAATTATTATTTTTTTCTAATTGGATTCATGATCAGAAAATTGTATGCTCTTTTGTTATTGTTGCTTTGGTACTATTATCAATAGTATGTTGTGTTTTTTTTAAACTCTTAATACAACACTCATGTTTTCCTTGTAAAATACATGTCCTTTGTGCTACAGTTTTACAAAAATGTTTTGTTGCTTTGGTTACTATTATCTATAGTATGGTGCAGTTTCAAAACTCTGATCCTACTTTAAAATCATAAATTCTTGCATGCAAAACAACATATTTTGCTTTAATTACCTTTCTAAACATGTTTCATCACAAGTATTTGGTGAAAAATAAAAAGTTTAATATAAAAATAAAAATTGGTTAATTCATCAAAACATACAGTTCGGTCTGGAAATATTTGCACACTGACACAGTTTTCATAATTCTGGCTCTATACACCACCACAGTGGATTTGAAATGAAACAACCGAGATGCAATTGAAGTGTACTTTCAGCTTTAATTCAGGGGGTTTTAACAGAAATATCATATGAAACGTTTAGGAATTGCCACCATTTTCATACACAGTCCCCTTATTTCAGGGGCTCAAATGTAATTGGATGAATGATCAGAATCATAAATAAAATTGTCATTTTTAATACTTTGTTGATAATTCTTTGCAGGTAATGACTGCTTGAAGTCTGGAATGCAGGGACATCACCAAATGCAGGGTTTACAAGGCCTTTACTGCAGCTGGTTTCAGGTGTTGTTTGCTTGTGTGTCTTTCTGCCTTAATTTTTCTTTTCAGCAAGTGAAATGCATGCTCAATTGGGTTGAGATCAGGTGATTCACTTCGCCATTGCAGGATATTCCACTTCTTTGCCTTAAAATATTAATGTGCAGTGTATAATCATGTAGTTTTATTATAAACATAATAACATGGAATCCACACTCACAGTAAATTACTTCTGGGATAGGACGAATTACACATACAGACAATTTCTATGTTCATCATAATATATGTGTCTTATAATGCTAGTCAGGAGCAGGCAATTACCTTGAGCCCAGAGAGGGGCATTTCTAAAATGTACTGCCTTTGTCTCCACTGTTGGGGTGTCCTGAGTGTGGCCCATGAGCTGGTCATAAAGCGTACTCTGTGATTAGAGATGACCTGATTGTGGCCCATGAGCTTAACGTAACACTTACTTTGTGGACAATGATGGACATGATGGACAAGTATGAACCATGAGGAGGATGTGAATTACTGTCGCAAATTACGAGCATTCAGGTATGTTGTTTTATTCCTGCTAAGGGGCTCTCTAATATAATATATTCCTCTGCCTTGCTGTCTATCCTGTTCCATTTTGAACGACATTGCCATAGTTCACATGGTTAATATGGTCATTTGGTTACCAGTTGTTCTTTCTAATATGGACGGTAATAATGTCCTGTATATGATGGCATTGTATGGTGCCTAGGCAATACAGCGGTCTTTTGTGACTCACATAACCACCAACAAAGTTGTGGGTTTGAATCCCATTGAGGTCACAAATCTATGGACCTAGGATGGTGATTCTGTACTTTTCAATCTGTGCATAGCAGGCAAAACGATTGTGAAATACAGTGGAAATAAAGTCTTTACACCCCTGTTAAAATGCCCGGTGTTCGTGGTGTAAAAAAAATGTGCCAAAGATAAATCATGTCAGAACTTTTTCCACCTTTGTGACCTGTAACGTGAAAAATTCAATTGATAAACAAACTGAAATCTTTGAGGGGAAAAAATAAAAAAACACAATAACCTGGTTGCATAAGTGTGCATCTACGGGTCGCCTCCCTACGCCTATGGGTTGTTGGGGGGAAAACTCTGACTGTTGTTTGTGCGTATGCCCCAAACAGCAGTTCAGAATATTTGGCCTTCTTGGAGACCCTGAATGTAGTCCTGTATGGGGCTCCAGTAGGGGACTCCATAATTCTGCTTGGGGACTTCAAAGCACACGTAGGCAATGATGGAGACACCTGGAGAGGCGTGATAGGGTGGAACGGCCTCCCTGATCTGAACTCGAGAGTTCTGTGCTAGTCAATGGATTATCTATAACGAACACCATGTTTGAACATAAGGATGCTAATAAGTGTACATGGTACCAGAGCACCCTAGGCCGAAGGTCGATGATTGATTTTGTGATCATGTCATCGGATCTGAGGCTGCATGTTTTGGACACTCAGGTAAAGAAAGGGGTGGAGCTTTTCTGATATCACTGTAGTGGTTGGGGGCATTGAAACTGAGTGGTCAATGTTCAAAGCTTCCATTGCCGAAGCTGTGGCAGGGAGCTGTGATTTAACGGTCTTAGGTGCCTCAAGGGGCAGTAACCCTTGGTGGTCAGGCAAGCCATCCAACTGAAGAAGGAGGCCTTCCAGAATGTTATCCTGGCGGACTCCGGAAGCAGTTGTGGAGTACCGGCGGACCCGAAGTCCTGCGACTTCTGCCGTGAAAGAGGTAAAACAGCGGGTATAGGAGGAGTTTGGGGAAGCCATGGAGAAGGACTTTCGGTCGGCACCAAGGTGTTACTGGAAAACCGTCCGCCACCTCAGGAGCCGGAAACGGGGAACCATCCAAGTTGTGTGCAGTAAGGATGGGACACTGTTGACCTCAACTGAGGAGGTAATTGGGCAATGGAAGGAACCGTTTGAGTAACTCCTAAATCCCACTAACACACCCTATATAGTAGAGGCAGAGCTGGAGGCTGATGGGGAAGCATCGTCAATCTCCTTGGCAGAAGTCATTGAGGTAGTTAAACAGCTCCACAGTGGCAAAGAGATTCGTCCAAAAATGTTGAAAGCTTTGGATGTGGAGGGGATGTCTTGGATGACACGCCTGGTCAACATTGCGTGGGAGTTGGGGCAGTGCATAAGGAGTGGCGGCCTGAATAATGGTTCCCCAGTTTTAAAAGGGGAACCAGAGGGTGTGTGCCAATTATAGCGGTATCACACTACGCAGCCTCCCTGGGAAAGTCTACTCATAGGTGCTGGAAAGGAGGGTTTGGCAGATAGTCAAACCTCAGACTGAAGAGGAACAATGCGGATTCCGTCCTGGTCGTGGAACAACCGACTAATTCATTACTCTTGCAAGAATCCTGGAGGGGGCCTGGGAATATGCCCGTCCAGTCTACATTTGTTTTGTGGATCTGGCAAAGGGGTATGACCGGGTCCCCCGGGACATACTGTGGGAGGTGCTGCAAGAGTATGGGGGGAGGATGTCCCTTCTTAGGGCTATCCAATCCCTGTACGTACAAAGTGAGAGCTGTATTCGGGTTCTCTGCAGTAAGTCAGATTCGTTCCAGGTGGGGTTTGGCCTCCACCAGGGCTGGGGAGGGTTTACAGTTCGGTGGGCCTGAGGCAGGGTAGGGAATGAGGCATTACCCCAAGTAAAAGAGTTCAAGTATCTTGGAGTTCAAGTATCTCTTCGCAAGTGAGGGAAAAATGGAGCGTGAGATTGGCCGGAGAATCGGAGCAGCAGGGGCAGTACTGCATTCGCATTACTGCACTGTTGTGACGAAAAGAGAGCTGAGCCAGAAGGCAAAGCTCTCGATATACCGGTGAATTTTCGTTCCTACCCTCACCTATGGTCATGAAGGCTGGGTCATGACCGAAAGAACTAGATCGCGAGTACAAGTGGCTGAAATTAGTTTTCTCAGAAGGGTGGCTGGCGTCTCCCTTAGAGATGAGGAGCTGGGGAAAGGGAATTTTGTGGTCTCCTGCTGGAGCTGTTGCCCCCACGACCCGATAACAGATAAGAGGATGAAGATGAAAATAGAGGAAACAGAAAAATGTGTCCCAAAGGGGCAATTCCATCCCCCCAATGTACTTTCTTGCTCTACATACAGTGGGGAGAACAAGTATTTGATACACTGATGATTTTGCAGGTTTTCCTACTTACAAAGCATGTAGAGGTCTGTAATTTTTACCATAGGTACACAGAGACGGAATCAAAAAAAAAATCAATAAAATCACATTGTATACTTCTTAAATAATTTATTTGCATTTTATTGCATGAAATAAGTATTTGATCACCTATCAACCAGTAAGAATTCCATTCAATTTTCTTTAAGAAGCCCTCCTGTTCTCCACTCATTACCTATATTAACTGCAACGGTTTGAACTCATTCCCTGCATAAAAGACACCACACACTGTCCACACACTCAATCAAACAGACTCCAACCTGTCCACAATGGCCAAGACCAGAGAGCTGTGTAAAGACTTCAGGGACAAAATTGTAGACCTGCAAAAGGCTGGGATGGGCTACCGCACAATAGGCAAGCAGCTTGGTGAGAAGGCAACATCTGTTGCCGCAATTATTAGAAAAGTGAAGAAGTTCAAAATGATGGTCAAACTCCCTCGGTCTGGGGCTCCATGCAAGATCTCACCTCGTGGGGCATCAATGATCATGAGGAAGGTGAGGGATCAGCCCAGAACTACACGGCAATACCCAGTCAATGACCTGAAGAGAGCTGGGACCACAGTCTCAAAGAAAACCATTAGTAACACACTACGCTGTCATGGATTAAAATCCTGCAGCGCACGCAAGGTGCCCCTGCTCAAGCCAGCGCATGTCGAGGTCCATCTGAAGTTTGCCAATGACCATGTGGATGATCCAGAGGAGGAATGGGAGAAGGTCATGTGGTCTGATGAGACAAAAATTTAGCTTTTTGGTCTAAACTCCACTCACCTTGTTTGAAGGAAGAAGAAGGATGAGTACAACCCCAAGAACACCATCCCAGCCGTGAAGCATGGGGATGCTTTTCTGAAAAGGGGACAGGACGACTGCACTGTATTGTGGGGAGGATGGATGGGGCCATGTATCGCAAGATCTTGGCCAACAACCTCCTTCCCTCAGTAATAGCATTGAAGATGGGTCGTCGCTGGGTGTTTGTTATGGTGCTACACTAGCAGAACAGAAGCACCAGGAATGCTAGTGTTTCCACTATTCTGTTACTGTTTACAATTGTTCTAATCTACCTAGACAAAGGAAACAGAAAGATATTGGATATTCAGGTATACAAGTCTTAAGTGTTTGGTAGGACTGTGTTCTAATGCATTAGCAAGAAGCAACAAACTAATGTAATGAACATATTTCTTATTGTGTATTCTGCAGTTGCAACTAATCTTCTCAAGGAGAATTCACTGACAGGTACCGAACACTTGAAAGCGATTCAGGAATAAAGGACTGGTTGGAGCCAGAGAGACTGAGTTTGGCGTTAAGGACAAGTGTGAGGTGGGGTGAGATAAGATGGATATCATACACACACACACACTGACACCCATGGACAGTCCCACAGCTGCAAGCGGATTCTACTTCCCGGAATGGTCTACAGTAATGCCTGGTTCCTGACAGCTGGACTAATTCTAGTCCTGATGATTCTACCATGAGATTAAGAAGGCAACCTCCAATCGACCGGGGCAGCTATGGAAGGCTCTGGTTCTGGACAACGTATGCTGGGGTGCGGAAAGACCAACTGCACACCATCATACTACACTGGTTGGGTCCATACCAGGTACATCTCATCTGCTGTCTAGGTAGCTGAGAGAAGAGTCTGGGGTCGACGCCACACGCAACAGGAGTGCTTTGCTGGGTTAAAACTAGGCACAGTGAATTGAAGTCACTGATGGAAAAGTGAGCCATTTGGTGCTAGTAACCATCACTTCTGACACGGCCTGCAGCTATAGAGCCCTTAGATGAAACTGGTCATTTTGGTAGTCACAAAGGAGAGCACACATATTCTCCTGACCTGGCTGATTGAGCAGCTATAATGGAGACAACAAGAGCTGTATCATCGTAACCTGCATGTGAACTATGAAGGACAACACCTTGTAATATACATCTGACTTCTGGTACATCGGTCTGCCAAGAAATGGTTCATAACTGACTGTCTGACATTTTGGAGGAGCAGAACATTTGTGATGACTTTGGAAGTACATTTTATTGGAACCACGAAAGGACTTTTCAGTGAATCAAGCAATTGTCATTAGAGGACTTTGTACCAGTAACAAATTGAAGGATGTATTCAGTGATTGGTGTTTGCACACCAATGTGTCGATGCAACTTACCCCATACTGTCAATATATGTGTGTCACCTGAAATTACTTCCTTTGGCCAATGTTTTTAACATAAAAAGTTTGCTGTACTATGTTATAGTTCTGGGTAATGAAAATGTGTGGTCTTGGAGTTAATATGAAGGTAATGGTCTAGAAACATGTCAATGAATATTCAGACGTTTCAGGTTTGTTAGAATTCTCTAATCATTAGGGTAATGTTGTTAAGGAGTACTGTTTTGTTGCAGTCTGTATCCTAATGAAGAAATTGTTTAAGGATTGATACCAAGGGTTGATGTGGTATCAAGAGGATGGATTGTTGTGGCAATTTCTTAACTAATGTATTTTGGAGACATGTTTGCTTATCTATTACATGGTATGTAACTCTGGTCTTTGGTTGTGACATGCATCTGTATCATTTCAGAGAATCATTAAGTTCTCTGACCATCTGCTCAACTGGCTAAACCATTAAGGGTATCTTTCCTTTGTTCCTTAGGAATGTGATTGTTGGGGGACGGTAGGGGCAGTTGTCCCTTTAGGTAAAAACAACAGTAAACATTATGGCAGGAAGGATAAGATAGGGGGGATAACCCTCCCACCTGTGTGACCTAAGATTGGTGGGTGACATCATACCACACCCCTTTAACTGTTATAAATAATGACCGTTGTTGTAAGTTCCTTTAGAGGCTCCTCAAATGATTATTCTGTAAGCATTTGACGCGTCTCTCTATTTGCAAATAAACTGCTAATTGTGCCAAGATAATTTTGTCTCTGTCTTACTCCTTTGAGTGTCTATTCGATGGAATTTCCATCACAGTGTTCCAGCATGACAATGACCCGAAACACACAGACAGGGCAACTAAGGAGTGAGAAGCATCTCAAGGTAAGAAGCATCTCAAGGTCCTGGAATGGCCTAGCTCGTCTCCAGACCTGAACCCAATAGAAAATCTTTGGAGGGAGCTGCAAGTCCGTATTGCCCAGCGACATCCCCGAAACCTGAAGGATCTGGAGTCGGTCTGTATGGAGGAGTGGGCCAAAATCCCTGCTGCTGAGTGTGCAAACCTGGTCAAGAACTACAGGACATGTAAGATCTCTGTAATTGCAAACAAAGGTTTCTGTACCAAATATTAAGTTCTGCTTTTCTGATGCATCAAATACTTGTCATGCAATAAAATGCAAATAAATTATTTTAAAATCATGTGATCAATGTGATTTTCTGGATTTTCTCTCACAGTTGAAGTGTACTTATGGTAAAAATGACAGACCTCTACATGCTTTGTAAGTAGGAAAACGTGCTATATCAGCAGATTATCAAATAATTGTTCTCCCCACTGTATGTCGTGTCATAGCAACTTTCTTGTCTGTACATGCATTTTATATTCATATATAATGTACATGCATTGTGGGTTTGACAAAACCAAATACGTAAGCAAATATTGCTTGGAAGAAGCAATTATATTGCTTTTTAGCTAGATTTTACCTTGTGCAAACTGGTTAAAGTGCACATATTGTTCCAGCTGGCGCTAGCTAGCATGATGATGGTTTCATGTTCGCTAGATAGCAATCAACAAGTCTCTGAAATATGGCAATGCATCTATTGCAATAGATAGCCCAGGTGACATTTAGCTGTTTACTGTATATTCTGTGTTCTGTAGTTATGGAAAGGGCTCATCAGCTTTAAACCGATTTGAAATTAAAGGCTGTGTTCATTGCTCCAGCATTGACTGCTGGAGGTGACACTGCTTCAGACCGGTCAGTATGCTTGTAGTTAGTATTGAAAGTGTCAGATCCTAATGGAGTTGTAGAACGAATATTCAATTAATTGCCATTAGTTGGCATTAAAGTTGCATAATGCACCCAAACCAAATTGTTCTAATAAGGAGTGCAACTGTACCTAAGACTCCAGGATTTTAGCAAGGTAAGACAGTTTAGATTACAGGGATGATCATTTTCTAATATGCAAATGCTGTTAAAAAAAGATAAGAAAAACCTTTTGTTTCGTGACAGGTTGGATATTCATTGGATAGTGGGAACACCTATTTTTTCTCTGGGAAGGCCTTTGTGTATTTTTGGGGGTACAGATTTATATAGCAGTAACATAGGTTTTCCTAATTTATTCCATCCTTACCAGACATGTTTTTTGATCCTTCTCTATATTGGAGCAATATTTAAAGAATCTGAGCCGAGTTCAGCAGTAGCTTTTCTACAAGTAAAACAAGTATCTACAACATTCAAAAGCATTGTGCTACCTTCCAAAATTTGCTTTTATCACCACCCAGTTAATAAGCAGGTTTTTTGCAGTCTTATCTGTACATTTTATTTACTTTCTTTTGTTGAAATATATGTTTGTTCCACCACTGCAATATGACCATACTACAGTACAGTCCATAATTATTCAGACAGTGAAAGTTATGTTGTTTTGGCTCTGTGCTCCAACACATTAGATTTGAAACAAAACAATGGCTAACAGGTAAAATTGTCAGCTATGAAAAAATGTATATGAGGTGTAGACTGTCAGCTTATCAAAGTAATCATATTTAGTGCTTGTTTGCAAATCATTCACATTAAATGAATGTGACACAGACAAGACATCACCAGACACTGGGTATCTTCCTTGTTGATGCTCTGCCAGGCCTGTACTGCAGCCATCTTAAATTCTGTTTTGGTTCAGGACATTTTGCCTTCAGCCTTGTCTTTAGTGTTAGAAATCAGCCATGTCATATAGTGGTGGTAATAATAACGTGTGTACTCGGTTGTCAAGGGAGAGAGTATTCAATGTTTATTGCAGCATATTGATAGTCTATTAGCACATGATGTTACAGGCTCAAACTCTTCTCTGCTCTCCTTACCTCTCTCCGTAATGGGGGTTAACCAGTTGTTATATGCATGTGAATGTGACGGTGAGGTGACGGATTGGTCCGCCATCTCCCGCGGTTCACTAACAGCCATGAACTCATCCCGGTCCCATTCATTTGTCTTGTCTTGTCAGTCATTGTTCACACCAGGTCCCAATCAATCCATTAGTGTGGGTTTAAATGTTTCTCCTCTGCGCCCCTCAGTTGTTAAGTCATTGTTCCATGTCGCTGTGTTGTCAGAAGTCAGTGGTGAGTCTTGTATCTATGTGTTCATTTTCATTTAGAAGTTTTGCCTCTGTACTCTGTGTTTTCTGTTCTGGTGTTTTGTGTTTGTTTGATAATTAAACAGACAACTACCCCTGCCTGCTCCTGGTCCGTCCTCTACCACTACAAGAACCGTGACATGTGAGGGGCGTGTTTACCTAGCAAAGCCAAGACAGTAACCCCCACACCAAATGGTCAAAGTAAACATTCCTGTGGTTACTAGAGCGCAACCTACAGGGAGAATCTAAACAGAGTTTATATCATTATGTAGGCACATTCACTTCTAATGAAATGTACATTCATGTTGTAGTTGTTAATGCTCAGATCCTACATTAGTAATGATTTGGCCTGTCAATAACATACTGCTTTTTGCTGGTGAAAAATGGCTTAGTTGCGGTTTAATTAGTTTCTTGATCATTGTTCTGCTGTAACTGGAGGTGCTATCCTATGAATTTTAAGGCATTTGGTTGTATCAAAGCAGACAAAATGTTTTCGAACACTGCGGTAGCCACCCAAAACATACCCCTTGAAACTTATTTCACAGATGAGTTGGTATGCCAACTTTTCTTGGCCACTTTCCTCTTGGCATCACCCCGGTACCTGTTCAAGTTTTTCTTATCTGTTTACAATACCTTTTTCAAGAACACTGCCAGCTCTTTTTGATGCATTTCAGGCCATCCTGTTATTGAGTCAGACTAATGTTTTTGCACATTGCAGTCCAGCTCAGCTGGTGAATGCTTCTGCAAAAGGTAGCGGCTGACACATCCATGCCTAACTCCTAATGAGATTTTTCTTCACTATGGATAGCATTCTTTGGTCATTCACTGTAGAGGTCTCCCTTGGTCAAACAAGCCATGTGCTGTTGCTGAATTAACAAAGTATTTATTTCTTGTTTTAATGTACCAAAGAGTTGATGGTGGCAATCACTGCATGCAGACATGCAACCAATGACTAAATATGACTACTTTATCAATCAAATTGATTTATGAAGCCTTTTTTACATCAGCAGTCACAAAATGCTTTAACAAAACACCCAGCCCTATGTTTATTTTCTTCAATTAGTCTTAAATAAAGTGCTAGGAGCTGCTATGTATAAAAAGGACTGTCATATCTACAAAGTTCACATGTCATGGATCAAAATGTTATCTTATCGACGCTGATAGTTTGCACTTTAACATATTTTTCTTCCTTTATTTAGATGATATTTGGATACGATTATGTAGATTGATTTCAAACTCAATACGCAGGAGTAGAGCCAACCCCCCCATAAATATCACCTTCCAAATACTTATGGACTGTACTGTACATCTTTATTGCCTAAACAGAAAGTAATTTTGAATGAGTTACTGTTTGGTTAAGGTTATTGATGTGTTGTACACTGCTTGCTGTTACCTACTTGGCCAAATGCCAAACTTTTTTAAATTACTTCATATGAACTCAGTGGAGAAATTCTTTACAAGTTTACCAATGTATTATTTTCATCCACTGATTTTATACCCAACCATACTACACAGGACTCTACTTAGACATAACAAATGGAACACCCAAAGATAAGTACCATTACGCCTTCTCATTGTCGTTGCTGTAATTTCAATTTGAAGAACTACTGTCTTCAGGTATAAACAGCAGAGTTAGACTCGGCTTCAGACCCAAATGTCAGACAAAGATTATGTTAGTGTAGAAAAGGGAAGAAAACAGCATCTGTGCCACCAGGAAGAAACAATAGTGTTGTTAGCCCCCCGGCACTGCCCATGCAGCAGGGTAAGGACTTTCTGTTGATCACTGGGAAGAAATGCAGCAGACCAGTTAAATCTGGGTCACTCCCAGAGCTGACCGAGGTTTTTCATTCCTGGAGTAGGAATCAAGGCCTGAGCCGTGATTAGTTTATGTAGGGTATATTGTGTCACTTTGGTAATAAATGACCCTGGTGGGCCGGGCTCCCAGATTGATTTGACAGGTGGGCAGGACATCCTGTGTGACGTATGGGCTTTTTGTATGACGTGTGTTAGGGCGGGTCTTCCGGAATGACGTATGCATGTCCGGTGACTTTGTAATTTATGATTTGCATTGATGTGTCCATGTTTGATGTTTTACAATGATAGATATACACCCCAGACAAGTGTTATAACAGGTGGGTTATGTTTAATGTTTAACATATGTGTTCCGGAGTGTTAAATTCCCAGGCAATAAACAAGTGTTATATCAGCTGCATCATGTTTGATGTTCAACAAATGAACTCCACAAAGTTGAGCCCTGGCTGTGTGACACCATGGCTTACAACGCTGTAGACTTCTATGGTACGCTGGACCCCAACAGGTCGATTCCACAGGCATACACAACAAGAAGCTACGATTGGCTTGACCAGTTTTGTGATCAGCTAGGACCTCTGACATACCTTTCAAATTCTGCCAAGACTTCTCACAAAATGGAAAAATGGCTTGCACCACAAGTTTTAAAGATCAGCAAAGCGACATTGTGTATGATTCTGGAAAATGTTGCAGCTATTCTCCACAAAGCATGCATCAGATGTGAAGTGGACCACCCGAGCCAGAGAAGACATTCTTGTTTCGATCTGCCTGATTATTTTTTTTGAGACCCATCACGATGACCTTGCATTTTAACACCACGGATGAAACTGGTGTTGGAGAAGGCTTTGAATGTATCAGGGCTTCATGCACCGTTGACCCATGTTCATTTGGCCACTGAGAACTTCTTGCATGAGCTCAAGTTGGCGCCAAACATTACACAGAGTCTGAGTGAGAACAGGGATGAATACATTTAATGAGGAAGCTGTATGCAACGCTATAGCGGCTTGGTGTGACAAAAGCCAAGAGACTGTTGTCTAAGGATGTGTAACTTCCGTTCTCATGTTTACATGTATCTAAACAAACCCTGTGGGTTTAGCAATTAAACAGTTGATGCACAAACCTCTCGAGTTGTACTGGTGTTTGTAGGCCTTTTAATGGCCGAGACCTGGTCAGTATAAAACATTTTAATAATCTGAACAAGGACATGGTAATGGTCAGGAACACATCTGATGATTGGCCGCAATTGTTGTCAAACAGGGTTGAATGAAATGATCTAAACAACTTCATGTATAAACTTCAAACATTTTCAAATGTTGAAAACAAAGCCTTTAAAACTGGGCACCTGTTATGTTTGTTTACGTATGTAACAGAGGTCTGTGTGGTAAAATGGTTGAGTAGTGATGCAGTGGATGTAGAAAGTATTTCTAAAATGTTTACAGATTTTCTAATCAGCAGAAATCTGAATGTTTCTGTAACTTTTCTGAATTTCTTGGATGATGTGTAATTTTTAAAACTCAAATAAAATGATGTTAAACATGTATTAGTTCTCATTATTGTCCGAATACTCTATGATGTCTGAACAGGTTATTAAAAGTATTTACTACTACGCGGCAAACCTGGGTGGTAATGTGGGTAGAGAGGGATTGAAAAGAGCGTACTTGGAGAAAACCGGGGAGATCCTCAAAAATGGCGAGGCAGATGGCTGGCTACTCACCCAGGATACATACACGCTACACAGGCCTGTAGCTATACATTTTATAAGAATTAGAGTATTGTTCATGATTTAAATTGTGATGGTGAGGTGACGGACAGCTCTGTCATCGCCCCCACTTCCTATCTCCCCAATGGTCACGAACTCATCCCTTCATTTCTCTTGTCCCCAATTGTCTCACACACCAGGTCCCAATTAGGTCCTTAGTATGTGTTTAAATGTTTCTCCTCTGTTCCCCTCATTTGTCAGTCATAGTTCCATGTTAAGGCATGTTAGATGTTGGTGGTGAGGTTTGTTTTCCTTCATTCACTTTGTCTGTGATTTGTTTTAATAAAAGATCAGCACCGACTACCACTTTGCCGGCGCCTGGTCCGTTCGCTCCACTACACCCAATCGTTACATAAATTCACAATTTCAGCTGGATTTGTTTGACATGAGTGCTTATAGTGTGGAAAATGATTACATAAAATGTATGTTAACATGCATAGATTCATGTGCTGAGAAATAAAAGCGATGACGGGGTAAAGCAAGCATTTGAAGAAATTGAAAGGAAGAAAACCCCAAAAAGTCCAAACGGACAAGAAGTAGTTTTTTATTTCACATTTTGAAATGTTAATGAAGTATAAAATAAAACATTTAACTACAGGAAATGATGTCAAAGCCAGTATTGATGAGAGATTTAATAAAACAATTAAATCACAAATGTGGAGGTTTCTTACAGCTGCCATCACTCATCGCTATGTTGAGGTTATTTAAGATTTAGTTCATGGTTACAACCATAGCTACCATCGATCTATTAAAATGAAGCCTGTTGTCAGCTCTTTGAGGTGAGCAAGGAGGAGCGGATAGTGGAGTTGTTGTTTCTGTTTGTTTTAATGTGAGCTTGACAATGCTCATGATAGTGAGACAATAACACACAAAGACGAAGGGAGCAGAGGGAACATATACTGAGGGGAATGACTGAATGATGATCAAGTGCGCTAGACGAGACAACAGGTGCAATGAGTTGATGAGATGTGGCGATGGTGTCAGAAGGCTGCCTCCTGCAGGGGGAGGATGGGCAGCAGATGGCGTTGCTGTCACACATGTTGACATTTGAAGAAAATGTTAGACTAGTTCTCAAGAACCTGTACGGTACAACCATAATGAGAAATGTTAATCAAAGTTACAAGTTCCGGGTTGGGGATACTGTGGAGACTCTAAAAGTTGAGAGGAGCATTTACAAATGGCTATGAAAAAGGGTACACAGGTGAATATATTACAATAACAGAATGCATTCCGCAGGTACCTCCTGTAAATAGAATAAAAGATTACGATGATGATGGGATAGTTGGGACCTTCTATGAACAGGAATTACTGAAAATAATCATGGCTAAGGAAAAAACGTTTAAGTGGAAGCAGTTCTGGATGAGAAAGTACAGAAAGGGAAGAAAATGAGTTTTGTGAAATGGCTTGGTTGGCCTGAGAAATTCAACAGCTGTATACCATCGGAACAAGTTCTTGACCTAGAAATTTGATAAAACTCCAGGATTTTCAGGAACATGTCATTTGCCTTGACTGCGATCAACATGGGTGATGGTTGATTCTACATAACGCTGCCTTGTAACGCATAGAGACATGTCTATCCAAACAATTAAAGTTCGAGCTATACCACAAAATTTGCCAAAGGTATAGATTTGACAGGTGATTGGGAAGAATATTTCATAGAATTCCAATAACCGCATGCGTGGAAGACTTTTACATGGGGTGAAAACGCATTTGAACTACATGACTCAAAACACAACAAAACTTGGAAGTATAAACTCAACACCGGTTATAAGTATGGGATGGGAAAAGTAGTGGCAGAGATCAACATTTATATAAAGCCACATTTATAAGGACAGGGTATGATTCATTTAAAAATAGAATGTTTCTAAAAGGCGAGCCCCATTTCAGTTTGACATTTTGTGCAAAACTGGAACAGATATTAGGCAAAAAAACTGGCAATCTGTGGTACGCCCCATGGTATGGTCCATTCCCCACAGATATTCTGGCAGGGTTTAACACACTAAAAATCTACACAGATATAATTTCTAATCAAAGAGTTGGTGACAGTCATGTCCTGCTGTTAAGAACTGTACATATTGCAGGGAAAAAGAACAAAGTTGTCACAGTTACGTACGACAGGCCACACTACGGACCTCTTAGTAAGAATCAGGTTGATGAGATCTGTATTGAAGTCAAATCTGATTAGAATCAGCTGGTTTCATACGTAGTGGGTAAGGTGATTGCAAAATTACACTTCAGACCCGTCAAACAGTCTTTTTTAGACTAAGATACAGCCTCAGAAACTCTACAAGGATCCTCAAAGGTATGTTGAATAATACACCACACAGGCTGATAACGGTTTACCGGGGTATCATGGTAGCGCTGCAATGTATGGGCCTGGTCTAAGGGGCCTTCTTTGAGGGCATTCAGGATGGCAATACCTTTGTTGAAGCGTGGGTTCTCAATAGCAAAACCCTATCTGAAAAATGCAGCGAGGAATATAGTTGGCGATGTTGTCAACAGTGTTATGTCACGACAAAAAAAAAGTCAGGATGGGTCAGGCTTGATGGTTATGACTCGAGGTGTTAGCGATTTATTAAAATAAAAACATTGTTCGTTTAAAAGTTTATTATTTCAAGTTTAAATACGAGGATCCACGGGAACAATCATCACAACATCACAAATGATGGGCACAGAGACCAACAGATTGTCATGATGGACTGTTCTGGCATTACATTATTGCTTTCTCGTCTTTATACCCCCTCTTGTCAGTTCCTATAAATATTATCTCAAATGCTATAAGATGCATACAAAAACGAGTCATCATACTTATCGTAAAACAAGATAGAACTCTACATTGTAATGGCAACCATAGTTCTAGGTCATAGTTAACAGACCTCCTGATCTGAGCTACCCCTGGTCTCTGTCCTGCCCAAAATGGAAGAAAGAGAGGAGACACAGGCAACTTCACCTTGGAGCCATCTGTACACCTTGGGCCATAGATAAGATAGGTTTGAGGCCTGGTGCCTTCGGTTGTGGCCATAATCACTTCATAAGAACAGGGCATGCTGAACTAGGTCTTCTTCTATATGTGGCAACCATGAACAGTCTAAAGCAAATTCAGGCCTAGTCTAAAATAGTCAATTTATTACAGGTAATTTACAGAAGAATGGATTAATAAGGATATGGTAATAAATTCATTCTTAACATTAGAAAGAGACCACCCGGTAGGAGGAGCCTACCAAAGAGTAAAAAACACAAGAACGAGACAAAAACAAGAGCCACAGTTAAAAGAAAACATACAGCTCGGAGGACACACAAAGGGAACACTGCAAGCTTAATTATGAACATATTTTAGGAAGATGGCACTCCTACACTGTATGTCTGGTGAATGAATGAAAACAGGGTTGTTTCCTTTCACTCAGACATCTATTGAAGAAAATACATACATTGAAATACCAACCCTATCAGCAATATCAGACACAGCCCTACAGAGTTCTTTATTGCAGGAAATGACAAAGACTACATTGATCTAAACAATACTTCATTGTACCTACGTGTAAAAGTCACTAAACCGGACGGAACTAATATTGATGCCGGAGCACGTGTTGGGGTTATCAACTACCCGATAGCCACCCTATTTCCACAAGTTGTCTCCTTGGTTGACCGTTTAACTACCGCTAGGGAGTCCCGTCGACGGGACGGTTCAGACTCAAGTTTGCGGCATGTGACAAAAATGCAACAAGTTGTAAAATCGTTTTTTTCTGGCGGGAACTAGAAAGGTTATATAGACCGCACCGAGGGGAAATAACTTTAGACTTGTTGGTAAGCTTGTCTCCAGATATATCTGATTGCGTAATCAATAAAATCAGCTGATTATTGATTATAATATTGTTCTCTTCCTTATTGACTTAATCTCATCAACTTATTCGGGTGAAGGAGGTTTGGCTTCAACAGTATGTATGTATGGGTGTATGCGTGTGCACACCTGAAAAATACTTTTATTTGGGTAGTAAGTTTTGTAATATGTACAGTACAATTAATAACATAAATATTTTAGCTACACAGCCCATATAAAAAATTATATATATACAGGTTGAAAGAAATGTTCTTTGTCTGTCTGTGAGCGTCTTGTTTTGTCTGGGTTTATTTCCGTCTTGTTTTGGGCCCAGCTGTCTGCATGCCTTGTTGAAATAAAGGTCATATTAATATTATATACATAATATATATATATGTATATTATACACATACAGGGGATATAAAAAGTATACACACCCTTGGTAAAATGCCAGGTTATTGTAAGGTTTTCATTTTTCCCCCTCGAAGACTTCAGTTTGTTTTTCAGTTGAATTGTTCCCATTCACCAAAAGGATTATTAGGAACACCTGTTCAATTTGTCATTAATGCAATTATCGAATCAACCAATCACATGGCAGTTGCTTCAATACATTTAGGGGTGTGGTCCTGGCCAAAACAATCTCCTGAACTCCAAACTGAATGTCAGAATGGGAAAGAAAGGTGATTTAAGCAATTTTGAGAGTGGCATGGTTGTTGGTGCCAGGCGGGCCGTCTGAGTATTTCACCCTCTGCTCAGTTACTGGGATTTTCACGCACAACCATGGTGTGAAATGGTGTGAAAAGGGAAAAACATCCAGTATGCGGCAGTCCTGTGGGCGAAAATGCCTTGTCGATGCTAGAGGTCAGAGGAGAATGGGCCGACTGATTCAAGCTGATAGAAGAGAAACTTTGACTGAAATAACTGAAATAACCACTCGTTACAACCGAGGTATGCAGCAAAGCATTTGTGAAGCCACAACAACCACAACCTTGAGGCGGATGGGCTACAACAGCAGAAGACCCCACCAGGTACCACTCATCTCCACTACAAATCGGAAAAAGAGGCTACAATTTGCAAGAGCTCACCAAAATTGGACAGTTGAAGACTGGAAAAATGTTGCCTGTTCTGATGAGTCTCGATTTCCGTTGGACATTCAGATGGTAGAGTCAGAATTTGGCGTAAACAGAATGAGAACATGGATCCATCATGCCTTGTTACCACTGTGCAGGCTGGTGGTGGTGGTGTAATGGTGTGGGGGATGTTTTCTTGGCACACTTTAGGCCCCTTAGTGCCAATTGGGCATCGTTTAAATGCCACGGCCTACCTGAGCATTGTTTCTGACCATGT
>JACXGJ010011480.1:0-19755 GCA_016801105.1 Esox niger | reverse complement strand
CCTACTTATGTTGAATGTTTGTGCACAGTAGTTGTGGTTTATTTTGGTTGTCAGCCGTAGGCTATAGTTCACCCAGTCATTGTGTCTGTTTTGAGTTTTCCTTTGTTACTTTGTTCCTTTTGATTAAAACATGGATTATTTCTCAAACAGCCGTTCTGCCTCTGCTCTTCTGTCCTCGTACACCGGACACTATGACACTTGCTCTCTTTATTCAGAAGTCGAACTGTGATATTCAGCTAAATGTGGCATTCTTTCATTGTTTCTGTGCTTAGAGTCCCAGACAGTTTTGGCTATTCTCCCAGCGTGGGATATACGCAGCTGTGTAGAGAACCACAATTAGCGCTAGCCTGAGACTATCCCATATCCTGATCTCAATGGTGAGATTAGGCTAATTTGAGGCCTGGTACGTTGTGTCACAAACACAGATGGTGCAGCCGACCTGGTAGATTAGACGGTAATCATACATTGGGGAGGTTATTGCGCGTATGTGTGCGATTGTTTGTTTGTGACAGAGAGTGAAAGATATGGCTGTTTGCAACAGAGAGAGAGTGAGAGACGGTGTGAGTCTGTTTTCCTAATGTGTACGTGTGTGGCCGAGAAACTGGCACACGTTGAGCATCAGCAGCGACGCTGCAGACCCAAGTCCTTTGATGGAGTATCACACAGCTGGGTCTTCTCCTGGGTCGCCTTCAGATCCCATATTCCAACACTGCCGTTTGTCAAACAGCCCTTTGAAAATGGCTCCGACGTACAGCTGCTCACCAAAAAAAGCTTCTTCTAAAAATAGTTAAATAGTCGTCCCCCCCAATACCCCCTTTAGTGTTTCATATGCCAAGGATGGGGAATCTACTGAAAGGGGGGCAGGGGAGGGACAACTCCCCCATCCCAGACAAGGAAAGGTCAAACGAGTTGATATCCCTTTCCACATGGAAAGCGTTCCACGGAGCCGCCCTGCCATGCGCTCGTCACGTTGTCATTGGAGAGGTCCTTGGTGTGCATGTTACAAGAGAGCAACGACAGATGCTGTGGATTTAGTCTGTCTCGGTACATGCGCAAACACGCAGACAGACACACTGAGCCAGTGGTCAAAATGGCCACAGGCCTCGCCTTACCCCTTACTGTTATTATTCTTACTGTTATGTCCAAATACTGAGAATTTTTGTCAGGAAATTGAATATTCTAATTTAATTTGTGATTACTCTGAATAATCTATGTGACTATGTGAATATTTTAAATATATTATGGAGCAGTGTGAATATTCTGTATTATTATGAGACTGTGAATATACAGAATATTTATATATGGTTTTGCAAACAATTGGATTCTGGAGAGACATTTATTGAGACAACTTTGTCCGTACTCGGCGCTACATAGTGTTGTATCAGGAAGAGGCAATGTCCTCATTAGGGGTTTCTTTCCACTCAAATCAACGGTATAAGCCTGATTTACCCTGTACAGCGGTTCTGTTACGCTGTCATGGAATGTTCCCTAAATAGGGTCTGATCGATTGGTTTACAGGCTTCTCGCGCACTGCTTTTTTCTGGGGTTACATGGGCTGTGCATCTACCCCCACACACACACACACTCACACACACAAACAACACTTACAAATGCACACACACCCCTCACTCCCATTCCAAATTAGCAGAGCGAGATACTGCCACATCAGCAAACAAGTGTTGATTCCCCCTCCGTCGTACCCCATATAATCCCGTCAGCCCCATGAAAGCTTGACTAATCCACCCCCGTCCATCAACCCCCCCCCACCACCACCTCCTCCCCCCAACCCCATACCCAAATAAGGAAACACAAAGCCCCTCACATCCTCTCGCTGGTGTAGAGGGAGAGTGTGCATGTGCGCCAATGAATAATTGTGACACCGTTGAAACATGTTTATTTTTTGCACACAGGCGTAAAGAAGCCCTGCGAAAAAAAACAAAAAACGAATTTACATCTGAAAAGAAAAGAGCCGTCTTTTGATGTCTTTATCTGAAGCGCGAGGGGCTTTGAAGCTTCCGACTGTAACCGTGTTTGTTTTGCCAATGTGACGGCTGGGCTAGGGAGGGGTGACGGGGGTGGAGATTGGATGGGCGAGCAGTGGTGGTGTAGGGAGGAAAAGCAGGGATCGAAAGCTAATCTCTAGTGGGCAGAATATCAAAAGCAAGACAGCACGCTCAGCACATGACGTCCATGGGCGCTAAATTGTAGGCAATATCAGGATGATCCATCATAGCAATTGTTTTTGCCTAAAAATGGTAGAGCAGTTGTCCCAAATTGGGGCCAGGTTTTGTCTATCCGTTTTGGTCCAAATTTAGTCGAAGATCAGCTATAACATGTTTTATGGAAAATAAAAGGTCCTGGAATATACTGTAGTTGATCTTAAATTGTCCTAGCCTATTACATTTGCTTTTCCCTCTCTTCTCAAATGAGTGAAAACTATCTTCACTCACCTTTAAGCTACAAAATAATAATCCTAAAAGGAATGTGAAAAAGACACGCAATATTTATATGTAGTGTGCCACTGCCAAGTAAACCAGTCACTAAATTTAGCATCCGTCCTTAATTGGAAACCTCAGCTACCTCTGCATTAAAGCAATGTTCAGGTTTTGTATACAGTTGTCATTAATAGTTCATTACTCTAATAATTAATTTAAAATGTTTGTAATCCATAAAATATTTTATTTGACTGATTCTAAATTCAGTGAAACAAAATTGAGAATGCGATTTTAAAAATCTAAAGAGAGTGAGGTAGCACACATCCTCAGATGTGACAATTAAAATGTATTGGTTAAATGCATAGGCGGAAATCCCGAGGGGACAGAGGGGACACGAACCCCTAATCCTGGAGAAACCTTTGACCCCCCCCCCCCCCCAATACATTACATTAAACATAATTGCGTCATTTAAAAAATATTAATAATACGCAGTGAAAGCAATTGTGCTCATTATAGACATTTAATACCATGTTTTTAAGTTCCAAAAGATTGCAACCCCCCGCCCTTTGCCTCACAATGGTTTGATCCACTGCCCCCTTCCTGAGCCCTCAGCAGAGTCACATCTTTGCCTACACTACTCCCAGGCCCGCAAATGATCATGGTCATAATGCCGTTTACGTGTCTTCTCTATCAAAAATCAAATACTACATTATTTGTTGCAAACATGTACTTACGATGCTACTTTCTATATCAACTTTTCCTTGAGAACGTCAAACTAACAGCTGTTAGACGGAGCGTAGGCTACTCTGGAAGCCAGTGTTAGGGGTCGAACTCCGCGGACACACGTTCAATTGAACGATAAAACTGACCGAGTCAGTTGTTTACGAGTCTTTCACTTATTTTATCTGTGTTTATCGTTACTATTTTTACAAAATCAACTACCATATTAATAATTTTAGATTTACCATATGTCCAAATATCTGTTACAAGCCTGTCTTTATTATGCTATTTTCTTGGTCTATTTTTCTTTACGAACATTAAACTAACAGCGTATACCGTGGTTGGGTAGAACTCCGCTGCCAGTCGTTCAAATGAACGAAACAACCGTTCAATTGAACGATAAAACTAATCGAGTCAGTCTACTTTACTTAGGCAAAGACAGCGGCTCCACGCTTGTTTTCATATATTTTTCATGGCATCAGTAATTAACTAACTATATTAATTATTATAGTCTGCGTTATCTGTTATAAAACATGTGATTATGATGTTCCTGCCTTGATCTATTTTTCTCTTCGAATGTACATAGAAGTTGATCGAAGAACTGGGTCTGGAAGACCGGGTATGAAGCAAGTGATCATGTTGTAGTAATCCACTGTCAAACGTTCAAATGAACGATGCAATCGAACGAGTCACTAGTAAAAGGATTCTTGAGTCCCTAGTCACCAAAAAAAACATGTTATAACCGTCACCGGTCTTCATTTTCTCTACACTGAATTACAGTAACACTTTATGTTAGCTAGTGGTTTGCTGCAGTTTGCTTGCTAGTTACCGTAACATCAACTAGTGATCGCAGCTGTTTGATTTCGAGTCAATTCGATTAGATGCTACTTTATTGTCATTGAACAAGTACAAGTACAGTATAACGAAATGCAATTAGCATCTTACCAGAAGTGCAAATAGAAGTGGGCAGAAAATGTATTGAGTGTTAGGTATATGTATTTTACGAGTGGAATGTATAGATGTGCAATGAAGGCAAATGCTGTACAAATGGCAATACTAAATGAGCTTGAGTCAATGAGAGAAGCTTGCAATGCAATGTGTGTAGTTTTCCTTAGCTGGCAAGGTGACAGTGTTTGTGTCTACTGTCTGAAAGGTGCTTAATGCACATAGCTAATATCCAGTAAATGTGTTTTATGTTGGTAGGGTTCACACACGATAGATGAATTTGCAGAGCTACAGTAGCGAGCAAACCGAGGGAGCAAACTAAAACAGTATTACAGCACTACCTTTGGTGTCCCCCTCAAGAATAGCTCTTCAGAAAATGTCATGTAATTGTCACCTCAAAAGTTGATATCAGATTTTCGCCCCTGGTAAAATGTATATATTCCATCCGTGTATTTACTGGGATGTGCTACCTCACTTTCTTTTGAGTAGCATTTTTTCCTTGGATTTATCATCCGGGTTGGCACCCAACTGAATCAGCCCCGTGAAGCGCATTTCCAACTCTTAGCCCTTTCAAAATTGAGAATGCCATTTTATTTAGAATTATTTTTTATTGTGTTACAATGATTGTCACAATTTAATATTGTGTATGAAGAACACTTATTTGAAGAAACGTAGTTAGGGTGGAATAATGAACAATAAAATGCATAAGGAGTGAATATTGAATATTATTTATAAAAGCAATGTGTTAAGGAATGTTTTGGTATAGACCACATTAATGAAGATGTTATAATTAAATTTTAAACCACATAAATCATGCTAAATACATAATCAGATATCACAGAGGATATGTTTTCTTTATAACTATTATAAAAATCTACAATGTACAATGTATAAAAATAATGGAATTTGGGAAATAGATTTTGCTGACATTTTAGATATGTTTACGTTTGTGTGAGTTTGTTGGCGTTGGAGTTGACTGAATAAAACAACACAGACCCAGTATTTGTCAGATTTCCCAAGATATTTAGTACTTGGTACGAATGCTATTTATTATAATCCATATATTTTCACCTCACATCACTAGCTGCACAATCTGCCATGTTAAAGATTAAGTAATATGTTATAGGGAAAGACCTGACCTTTTTATTAGGCTTTTTTGGGGGTTGGGGATCAATATATTGCTGTGATAATGGACTGGGCCTGGGCTCGGCCTGAGCCTAGACTTTTGTTAATAAGGCTTGTGTTCGACCGGGCTTGAATTTTCAGGTCCAATGACAACTCTAATGTATGTTTGTAGCTAGGCATCTACGTTTGTTGATGTTTTTGCTTTTCATTTCATATCTTTCACTATTTAACCTCTTGTTTTCATTGGCAAACAAGAACTATCAACTATCCCTCTCCCTTATAATTTATCTAGACAACTACAAAGAAGCATAACAGTGGGAATGAATTGAATAAAATATCTTTGTTCCTGACTATAAGAATGATAACAAGTTAAGTGTCATATGTTTGTTAAAGTAAAACATTTTGGTAATATTTGTTGTGTGTGTGGCTAATTGTATGTAGCAAGATACCACAATATAAACGTATTCTACTTATCTTCAAGCTTTGACTTTGGTGTGCCAGTTTAGGGTTATCATTCTATAATGAAACGTGGATGGCAGTTGTCGGAAAACCTGCATTAGGTCTTTGGTGCATACTGTACCTGAGTATACCCATTAACTACTGTTATGACTTTCTGATCAAATGAAATATGTTGATAAACATAACAATTGTTGGATAAAAAGACTTGTTGGGTAAATTTTTTATTCAGTTTTCAGCAGTTTAATCCTTTAAATCATTGATTTCAAAATTATTTATTATCCATCCTTTCAGCGACCTGAAAAATATGTAATTTCAACTTTCAATTACAACCCTTTTCCCCACATTTTGAGATGCTATAAAAAATTTAAAGAACAACAGAATGCAATGACGTGCAAATCATTTAAACCCTCCTTTTAATAGAAAATAGTACCAAGACAACAGGTTGATACTGGGAAGTATTATTGTTTCTTGAGAAATAAATGCCCACTTTCAATTTGAATTTTGCATTCTGTTTTTATTTGCATTTTGCACGGTGTCCCTACTTTTTTGGAAATGGGGTTGTACTTGATATAATTGCAATAAAATGTTGCTTTGTTTGGTGGGATCTCCACCCCACATTTCCTTCGCATATTTCCCAAAGTATCAGACCTACAGCTAATCTGTCTTCCCCAATTTGTGGCCCTCCTGAATGAAACTGACAGAAAGCTGATATTAACGAATCAATTAATGCATTGCTTGTTTTTTTCAGGCATAGCATGTGAGGTTTGATCAAGTCCTCCCCTCCCATACACACACAAATACACAAACACACTCTCAAGCATTGTGGCTGATGTAACACCCTGGAGAGATGACTGTGGGGAGACGTCCCAGAATGACATCAACAGTTTAACAACACTTTGGTCATGGTAATGGCTAATGAGATCCCCACCCCCCCTCCCATTTGCCCTCTCTCACGTTCTGTATTTCTCTCTATCTTCCTCTCTTTTTTGTTCTCTGTCATTCTTTTTTCTCTTAGTTTATTTCTCCCGCTGTCATTTTCTTTGTCACTCTTGCCATCTTTGTCTCTCTCTGTATGTGTTACTCTCCCTCTCTCTCCTGTTTGTCTGTTGGTGAGGTCGTCCCAAGCTGATGTTGCCATAGAGGCGGCCACTGCCTTGTTCCGTAGCATATCCCATTGATTTACGAGCTACATAACCAGACGAACAGCGGGGCTGTTGTACAACTGCTGTCCAACACATGCAAAACAAGGATGGAGTGATTATCCGTAGCGTATATATCAGGACCATATTCATTGAGGACAATTTTTTATTATCATTGAGCAATGGAAAACTGTAACAAAACATTTCTCATTGAACGACTTCAGATGGAACCTCCCTGTTTCGGGACTGTTTCCTTTCCTTCCGTGCCAAGCAAAAAACAGCTGTCATATATCAGTTGTCAGTGAATATATGCCTGTTTGGTTTGGAATTGTGTAAACACCCTGAACAAAAACAAGCTTTGGAAAGTGTCTGTCAGTCATTCGCTGCCTTCTTCATTTTTTTCGCCCCATGGCGATATCCCTCAGAGTGATAAGGTCAATCCCCAGTTACACTCTGTGACTTAATTTGGCTGTGGAGAATAGGTAGGCTGTCTCACATAAACTGCCACTTGTGCGATCAAGGCCGACTGACCTTTGGGGACAGTTCATTTCGTAGAGCACAGGCACTGCCAAATCCACAGAGGGGAAAAACACCTACAGCAGAACAAACATCTCTAAGAGTTTGATTGCTTTACTGGTTGCATAAGTATAAAGCAGGTTTTGTTGCATGTGCTACCAATTAATATAAACAATGCATGTCTTGTAAAATAAAAAGATAAGTGACTTTAACTGAAAAAGGAAATGTCAACAAAATTAGAAATTTGACGTACACTGCTTTACCATTATCTATGTGTATAACTCAGTCAAATAAGCACTGTGCAAAATGAAAAAACTATTCAAATGAAAATAAAATGAAAGTGGGCATGAACAAACATTTTAAATTATCAGTGTTCTGCATCAGCCCCAGTGTTCATTTTAAATCAGGTACAACAATATGGACTTGATGTGTATATTTGTAAAGGAGTGTGTGTGAGTGAACGTTGACTGTAGATGTGTGAGAAAGTGTGTGAGACAAACTGTGTTCATGGGGAGTGTGTGTGAATTAGCTAGATGCTGTGTTTGCATGTGAGTGTGAAAAGCACATAGACAGTTTTACACTACAATTGTTTTATTTAGATGAACAATACTTTTTGTTAGAGATAAAAAAATATTGTGTAAACATGAAACTTCAAATGTCTGGCCAAAGCGTCACCTGTGCTTGGGCTTTTCCTTTACGCGCAACAATAGTTTTTATTACTAGCACAAATTAAATGTCTTTTTCACATAGGCTAGTGTTATTTAAATGTTAAGGTTTTGATGACCGTTAACGTAGTCTAAATAGGCTCTTATTCTGATCTCATCATCTGTCCTGCCAATGGTGCTCCTAAAGTCTGTCTGCAAGGTGATAGCACAATTTACAGACCATGGCTCAAGGTTCAGAGGTCCATGCTAATCATTGCGGCCTTTCTGTGGCATTGTGTGGAGGACGTGTACTCGATGTCAGGAAACTTGATTCATTATGCTTGACATCACTACTCCCCAAAAAGCCATGGGATTGTGGGTGGTAAAGTTGCCGTACCAGGCGTTGATGCATCAGTAGTAGTTTTTGGTTGTAGAGGTGCTGTAGCACTTTTCCCCCCACAATGGTTTTTTGTGGTTGAACATTTTATTTCTTGACCCTGTCTACAGCTCAACTGTTGTTATCCAAGTTGTGTGCTTTCTCTTACGTCTCTCAAAATATACGATTATCTTCTTCATTTCTGTTTTATGTTCTGGGAGTTTTTTTACTGCACGGACCTTAAGGCTTTTTCACTGATGTTGGAAATTACGCCTACACGGATGTCTTTGTGCAGATGCCAGAAATTTGTATTTCAAATTGGAAGGAAATAGTATTTTACAACAGGATATATTTTCCAGGTGTGTCAGTAATCAATCCCTTTCAAACGTTTGGTTTTCATCATGGCTGTTTCCGTATCACCCTTTGTTTATCTGTTCATCCATCACACTGCCATTGGCAGTTGGCGAAGGAATAAACATTGATATCTCAATCGTGAGAGTGCAGCGTTAGTTCTCGCATAAGGCAGCACTGTTTATTCTCATGCAGGTCGAGTCTCTATTTTGAAACCCCAAAGTAGAATCAGTTTCACAACAGCTGAGTTTGTGGGTTTTCTTCACCTTCAATATTCTAGTCCTGTTTTGTTGTCTGCTGGTGGTGTATTTTTTGGTCACCTCCTAGAAACGTGCCCTGGAAGTAATGCCCATACCGTCAATAGGGGGGATGGGGTTGCCAGGACAACAATTCAAGGGCTGCCAACCCTTTGAAGACCTTTTAGAGTGGGGCTCTGTGCATAGTGTAGTGATACCCTTACAAGCGGGTATTGAGAAATGCGTGCCTTCCATAAGTTAGAAACCGAAAGAGGAACTAAATTAGACTATACATAGCTAAAGCCTGCTAGAGAGAAGCTAATGTGATTGTAATTCCTTAGAAAAAAAGGAGTTATCCAATGTTTCAGAATGATCCAAAATGTCACAACATAAAAAAAAAAGTCAAAAATGAACATGGAACAAATTGCTAGTCGTCAACAGTCATTGTTCTGCTGATGAGATGCAGGAAATAGGAGCCTTTGGGGGTGACTTACAGGCGTGGCCAAATGTCAAAAACATCCCCATGCAACCCTCGTCAGTTTCAAAAGAACGTCCAAAGATCGAAACCCTAGCAGGACTTTTCTTTCCAGTCTTTCGACATTGTCTCGGAGCGAAAAACAACCCACTTCAACCAGCATTTCATTTCGTTGACATGGCAACAAGGTGTTCCAATGCTGGAGCTAGGTTGCCAGGTAACGGCTAGGTGACCTCTGTAAGTGGGTGTCTGAAGGTCATTGAGTGACGTGTAGGTACCTAGGAGGAGGGTTTGAAATCTTCGCCAGAGATAACAGTGACCAAGTTTGTCCAGATTTGCTAAACAGTCAAAAATCCAGTTCTGCTAAATGTAACAGCTGTCTGACGGAATGAGATACTCACCTCTTTCAGAACTTGAAGACATCCATAAAATATTGACCGCACATAAAACATTACAATGACAGACAGAAAATCTATGGAATCCAGAAATTTTGGCGGCACTTCAGATTTAAAATGTAATGTCAAATAACATGTGGAAATATTGTCCATGGTTATACATCTGCTTTGAGAAACACATGTCGAAACCCCATGTCCTTGGTTGACTATTATATTTTACTCTAGGAAAAAAGGTAATCAGTTTTGTTTGTGTCTATTTTGAAAGCAACGAGTGACATTTATTTGACAGATTATGCACTTCTCAAATCTAGCCAAATGAGGCAAAGATGTATCTGGGAGTGTAGCTATTACCTAACAATAGACAAAAATCAAGTCTGGGTATTTTTTTTATCTACTTCTATGTAATTCCTTCCGTTTTTGCGAAGCAACCAATTGGTTGAGCTGCCCATATACAAGTGACCTAAAACCATTTGCTGCTTGGTTGATGTCAGTAATGGCTTATTACTGGTGATGATATATACTTAAACGAAAATTCCCAAATTTACAGTGTAAACAGATTTAAGTTCCCCCTATTTGAGCTTGTCCAATGTTTACTGGTATGAACACTCCCCATGCATAATAAGTAGATGAGAATTGTTCCCATGTTCTAATGAGCTGGCTTGTAAAACTAGCCCGAGCAAGCTAACAAGCTAGCTGAAGTTAGCTCTGTGTCCAACCATAACAAATAGGCCGTGGCTAATTACCTTTTAGCGCTTTTATAAAGGACAATTAACTTGCTTTGAGGAATTACCAAAATTTCGAATTCTACCCAAAATCCTGAAACTGCTGACCTGTTCTCATGTGTCTCACATTGGCAATGCTATCACATATTTTCAGTTGTTGTATTTTTGGGAATTCATTGGTATTTGCCTTTTCTGATCCTGAATAAAAACGAATGGATAAAAAGTCACTGACCTTTGGCATTGTTGCCAGTTCAACTTTCAACTGAAACTGCTACAGACCCGAGTCACCAGCTCAACAGCATTTCTGATGTATGGGAACAAAAGGAAGTTGCTCAACCTGATGTGGCAATTACAGAAGGTTCCTTAAAATGTGTTGTCATCGTTCCATTCTATATCATCTTATTAGTCATGTTCATTCATGCCGAGCACGCTCACTAACTAGGCTTCAAACTTTAACATCCTGGCCTGCATTATATATTGTTCATGAATGAGGCCTGAAACTAACTAAAAAATAATTTGTTAACGTGTACCATTGGTTCACTAAACTGAACCTTTAAAAGCCAATGAGGCCTATGAATCACGGGCAGTTGGCAAGGTTTCAAAGTGGAACTACAGTCATATGATCACCCTATTCAAATGACTAAACTTCCGTGAAAAATCTGCTGTTCTCCAAGTGAGCCCCCCTTCTCCAATACTGATTGGTTTGCAAGGTTGGACTTTTCAGATGTGAGGATATTTCAGATAGATGATCAAATGACCGTTGTTCCGCTTTAAGACTGTTACAGTGTACTTCCCATAATATTCAGGAAGGGGGTGGGATTTAGAAATACATGCTGTTCGACCCTGCCTTGGGAGCACTCAAACTGTGGATCCCTAATGGCCATGCCGAAAGGCACGCATGCACGCGCACACACACTCACGTTGGTCTATCCATCCTTATGAGGACTGAACTCTGACCTAGAAATCCATGTTCCCTATTCCTTAGCCCTAAATCGAACTTTTACCCTAACCCAATCCATGTTTTGCTTAAACGTAGCCTAGCCCTAACCCTAAACCCAAAATGTATTGCATAAATCTGAAAGTAAGTTCAATTAAAACATGCAACTCTGTACTTTTCTTCTCTAACCCTAACCCCTGAATGCTGAAAATCAAATGTTCCCTAGTGGTTCTATTGGATGTACACATAAAAGTGTATCACACACTGTAAAGTAATTTCACATCACTTGAGCCGGGTTGCCGGGAGATTCCCTGACCGTTAAGCCCTCAAGTACAAACTGCCATGCCAGGAGAGCCTAAGTTCCACATCCAATCCGTTAAGATGATTGGGTGATGCTCTAAATAGTGTTATCAGCTGACCAATCGTCTGATACCTCCCCCCTTGCACACACAGACTGCCATGCACTCGCGAACCCTCACACACAGTTTCCTGCACACTCCACCAATTTCAGCTCGGATTTAACTGCCCGGACGTTGACCTTTTGTCTGGACGTTGACCTTCGGTCTCTGGTCTCATCAAACTGCCATTAACTCGTAGTAGTAACATCTATTTCTCCAAACTTCCCTATCCAATGAGGTTCCCACATGCTCATGTGTCGGAACTCAGGCCATCGATTATGCTGATCTCAGTGCTGTTTTAATTCCCTGTCATTCTGGTTGGTGGCTGACCTCTGATTTTCTTTTTTATCCTCTTGTCCATTGCGATATTTTGTTGGGGAAGTTATAAAATAGTGCTGACTGTTATTAAAAAAAATGATCCTAACATACTTTCTCGGTTGGATCAGATTGTGACCTTTAACTGCACTCTGTGTGTGTGCTCTGTGTGTGTGTGTGTTTGCACAAGCAGGTGTGTGTATATGTGTGTGGGCGGCTGCTTGGTTTACTATGCAACTGTGTGGGTGTGTTAGAGCGCAAGAATTGTGAGTAAAAAATAAATGAGTAACATTGGCAGATGGCCATATAAACATTACGGTTTCCACTCCTGGCATCTCGTGAAGAGCTTTAGTAGGTATTAGTTTATTAACGCGAACGTACCCGTACATCCAGTTCATAGACTCGCGCTTTGCCAACTGCCCCTGTCAAAGCCTGCCTACGCGTCAAGCCCTTTTCTGCATCTGTAACTTCACACGTTTACACTCTTTAACAACTCGACAGGTTTCTACTAGTCACCAGGTGTGAGAACATGCACCCAAATGTCATTGCTGCGTTGCTCATTAAGTCTTGAAAAGAAATTCCCTGCCAATGAAATTCAAGGCACATAGTCCTCCTACTGGAGCTGTAGACAATGAATGCGAGGCCTTGTTTGGTAGAAGATGGCGCGTTAGGGAGGGCCCTTGAAGATTGGCCTTTCGAAATGATTGACTTTTCGGGCCGTGTGACCCTGCACTCACCCAGAAGCGTGGGCTGCCAATATGCCAAGGACGTGGGGATTAACATCGGATGACAGGAAAGGAAAGCTACTTGGCCCGCACGGCCACATTCCCAATCGGAATGCAAGCTCATATCTAGCGCTATGCCTTCTGCATATAGATACAGTCCATCCCTGAGGAGCTAGCTGTGTAAAATGCATCTCCCAGCTACAAGTTGTTTTCATGCTGTCCGATACGCTTTGAAGAACATTTGTTTGACTATGGTGATGTAATGTTCCTGTTTATGTATTCCGGGCCCATTGACAGTGTCAGATTGTCGGTGGCGGCTTGGTTTTTGCATAACACTTCAACCTTACATAATTCTGTCTTCTTTGGTTCTGTTTCTTTTTTTGAGGGGGGGGTGTCGGGGGGGGGGTTGAGATCTGTAGAGGAATTTGCTATATAAACACAACATTGACACACACACACACACACACACACACACACACACACACCTTAACAAGAGTTGAAGTTGTCAAAAGGTGCTCTTTGAACGCAATTGAACTTGAGAGGCGGCAGCTGTCAAATAAACTGCTTTGTTCACCCAGTAAAACTGCTCTTCAGTACGAGACATTTTCTGTTCACGATTAGGTGTACAGAGAGGCCTCAAATAATCCCACACTTTTTGGGGTCATTGTAGTCAGCGTACAAGAATGCGGCAACACTTTCCGAGCTGTATTCAAATACTGTCCGACATCCTTGAAATACTTTAAGTGTTTACTGAAGGGTTTGCAAATGTTTTAGCGGTCCATTAAGCAAGGCGAGTTCAATGAAAACGGATTGTCTTTCAAACAAGCTTGAATTCTGTTGGATTCAGGTCGGAACAGTTTGTCTCAGATCTTTTTCCTTCCTCCCTTGCGAACTTTGGCACACTAGGAACGCTGTGTTTTTCATGGTGAGAGCGGCTGACGCGCCAATTCGCGGAGTTCTTGAACCCTCCCAATGTCTCTTTCCTCACTTTGCTCCTGGGGGTTTGTCTGACCCGGCTAACTTCCGCTCCTGGTGTCTCGTCTCTTGTTCCACCCGTTTTATGATGCGCGCGTTGGGGCCTTGGTGTCAAAGGGCCCGGGGACTACTTGGAGGTAAAGTATTTTTTGTCTTTCTGCCCGCCATCAGCAGCCCCTTTCCGTCCCTCCCTCCTCTGCTTTCTCGGCCCATCAGTTTCTAGATGTTTTTCTTGGCAGCCATAGTAACGTGCCTCAGGAAGACGTCCGCCCACGGCCTCTCTATTTCTCTCTCTTTCCGTCCTTCTCCCTTTCTCCATCTTTCTTCCTCTCTCTCTACGTCTGTCTCTCTTTTTCCCCCTGCTATTTCTTGCTCACTGTCTGTCTGTCTGTCTCTCTCTCTCTGTCTCTCCCTCCCTCCCTCCCTCATCCACCTCCTGCTTGTCAACAGTGGCATGTTTGCCGGGAGCAGACTAGGCCCCCAGGAGACACAGCCCAGAGCTACCTCAGTGTTTTTCTTTCCTTCTCCCCCTTCATAGCCCTCCCCTGCCTTCTTTCACTTTCGGCCTTTTTGCGTTTTTCTCACTCTATTTGGACTTTTTTTCATCTGTTTTCGTTGTCTGAGGACTTCCTACCGATGTTCTCGAAATGTTACAGCAGTCTCTTTCAGCTGCTCTTCCATCCCTTTCTGAAGGTCAATATAAGGCAGTTAAATTCAGGCAACACTTATGTTATCTGAACCATAGATTAGCAGGCAACTAACTAAATGTTGAGTCTTTTGAGGTGCTAGAGATCTTTGATACGTGGTACGGTTATGTAGCACCGGCCAAGGATCCCCCTGACAAACCATTCCCCTCTTGCGACAGCCGCTGTTTGGTACTTTCGACAGAGTCAACAGTTCACCGGCGAACATATGGACTTCTCGTCTTCGGCATTCCTCTATTCCTGGCTGCTCTCCCAACCTCCTCCTCTTATGCCCCTCCTTGTTCTCCAACCCTTCAAAACGCAAACATGATACAGGCCTTCTTGTGTCCTTTTTTTCCTGTTCAGTCGCCGCGCTTGTCGACAATAACGCCCCAGTTTGTCCTGGGGCCTGGTTAAGCGGTGGGTCACATTACTGCTGTAGGAGAGGGAGGGAGGAGGAGGCGGAAGGAAAGGAGGGAGAGCCCCAGGGAGGAAGGGAGGGAGGGAAAGCAGTGAGCTATTTCGAAACTCTGTGCTATGCTGCAGTGGTCTCGACCCCCACCCTCTGTTTTTCTCTCACTCTGTCTCTTTCTCTTTCTTTCTTTCTCTGCAATGCCACCACTCTCCTCCCTCTCTCTGCCTAGTCGCCCCCCCCCCACCTATGGCTTGATATGGCGTAAGGGAGGTAAGTGGAGTGGTTGGGGGGGGTACAATGAATTCCGGTCACCCAGGAATACTCCCATGAAGCCCTGCCAAACACTTCAGAGGCCTTGGGGGGGGGGGTCCATTAAGGTATCTGTTTTCCAGTCGGCTCGGGGAGGCGGGGGAGGGGTGGCGGCGGGGGCGGGGGCGGGGGGCCTGATAGGTCACAGCTGTTGGATGGTGGTGTGTGCGCGCGACCGTTTCTACGAAACTTCAAAGGGTGGATGCCGGTGGGGCGACGAAGGTGGGGGGGGTCCGCTTGAAGGACGGCAAGAGGATCAGTAACATCAGAGAGCCCACTGAAGGGCGTAGTCGGATGGAGGAGAGGCACACTATCCCCTTCACCCCACACCCCACACCGCTGTCACAAGGCTGGGGCCACACGCACACAAAAGCCATCCGACGCTGAGGCTTATTTCAGTGGTGCTGCTAAAGGACGGAACGCGGCACACTGAAAGGTCATCGCAGCCTCAGTGTCAATTGTGAAACGGGACGGGCATTTGGCAGTCTACGCCTTCACGTTTATGACACGGAACAGACGCTCCTATCCAGAGCGACTTAGAGTAGCAGGTGTGTACACAACTATTTTGTGTTGCATTGCCCAAGGGAATTAAACCCACAACGCTGGCGTTGCAAGCGCCACGCTCAACCAGCCGAGCCACGCGAGACAGCGAGTGCGCTGCTGTCTCTGTTCACGCTTAGTGCCGTGAGTCAACGATTTCGGGTTTCGGTTTTGTAATCACACAAACATTCCAGTGGAAACCTCACATTGTCTGCCGCCGGCTGTCCGTCGTGGTCTGAAGTGACTCGATAGCAAAGGAGCGGTCGAGCAGTACAGGCCAATCAAGATCAAAGAATCCTGTCACCTGAACCATTTCTTTCCCTGAGCTGTGACCCAAGGCAACCAGCCATCTGTCCCATGTGTGCTAACATCTCTCCAAACTGTCACTTGGATCATACTGCACACTTTTCACTTACTTTGCTCACCTCCATGTGTCCGGATAGACTCATTAACTGAAAATGTAAATCTGCAAATGTACTTGAATCCATGTCAAGTTGTGTAGATTCTGTTTCTTCTCTTTCTAAATGTTGTTTACCACTAGCAGTTTCGTTGCAGCAAATGAGATTATGGGTATTTGCGAATGTACTTAAGGAAGGCAATTCTTATTCATTACAGCACGTACAGTACAGCGGAAGTAAACAGAAAACAACACATACGCCCGAATACCTTCAGGCTCATCGCAAAAGGCTGCAGTCAGATAAATCAGAGGGGTTGAGGGGGATGAACATCAAGATGGCCTGGCCTGATTTAGTGCCTGCGGAGACAGGTATGGGTCTATAACTTATAGGCTGGGGGGTGTACAGAACATTATAGAACACCATGTACACATCTATTTTTTGCACTGCAAAAAGTTTAGGCTAGGCAATGAAGGCATGACTCAATGTGTGTGTGTGTGTGTGTGTGTGTGTGTGTCGATGTGTGTGTTGGTGTGTGTTTCTGTAGCCTTGGATTGTACCCACAGCTGTAAATGCGGAGAGATAAGGAGTGGCAGGGGAACAGGGACAAATAAGGAAGAGGCGTTTTGTCACGGGGCTGAGGTATCCAAACAGTGGGCTGTTTTCCCAAAAACCTGGGTCATGGACAGCAAGCGAGGAAGAGACAGAGAGAATACGATGCATTGCCAATAAATCAATATCAATTCAATTGAGTATTTACTTTTGTCCTGCTTTGAGACATCCTCATTACACTAAAACAACCACCCCAACCCCAACCACCAGCCCCCATCACCCCCTCTAAAACCACATTGCGTGCCACCATCTCACCACAATCCCATTCACAGCAGAGAGACAGAGAAAGAAGCAGAGAGAGAGAGAGAGGGAGACAGCAATAGAGAAAGAGAGAAAAAGACAGCTAGAGAGAGTGAGTGAGAAGGAGAGACAAAAGAGACCGAGGGACAGAGAGAAAAGGGGAGAGACAGAATGAAAAAGACAGAGAGAGATTAGGGCATGCTATTGTTAGATCTTCCAGAGAACGAACGAGAGAGATTATAAAGAGGATTTTACTGTCTCTCAGCCCAAGCATCAGTCAGGCTTCCTGCTGCCTGGCTCTTTTGAAGGACTGGGGTACCCTTCTCTATCATTCATGCTGCAGAATGCTTGCCCTTACAGTATGACAACAGATCTAGGAACAGATCATCTATGGCTAACGTGAATTTGAACCATGAATGGATAAGACGTCTTTTCCTGAATTAGGATCCTGGTGGTGTCCAATGTATTTATAATGTTAGCAGTGGCCTCCAACCCTGTTCTGGGAGATCTACTCTCCTGCAGTGTTTAACTCCATCCATGTTCATGCAGTTACCCTACTGAAAGGTTTGTCGCATTTACTTGATTCTTTGTATCAGCCAGCAAATAAAATCAGATTGGCTAAATAAATGTTACACAGGAAAAATACAGGTCAATTGGTGTACAGGTGCATGGTTGGAAATCATTCATCTTAAGACTCAGATGTACTTACATTTTTTTAAATCCTCATCATATATGGATGCCAATGACTGTGTTTTTGAATAAATCCTTAATTAAAAAAATATATTTACTCAATTAAAGGTTAATGCCATATGCATTTTTGAATGTCAGATCAAGCTGATTAACAACAATAACATTTTGTTCACAACAATGAATGTTCATCTATACTTAGGTTACTGGAGAGCGATGAATTTATGTACACACACACCCTGGCACGCACAGCCAGGCACGCACAGCCAAACACACACACACACACACACACACACACACACACCTTCCCTGCAGTGTCCAATCTCTCTAATCCTGTCACCTGGTGTCAACCGCAGGGAGCTAGACCAGTGCAATGAAGGATTCTGGGTAAGGTGGGCTAAGCGTGTTTGTGGAGGGATTTATGGGGTTGTTGCTAGGGGTCCTATTGACATCCCAGATGGCCCAGCCGTGACAGAGGGATTCTGGGAGGACAGGTTTCAGTAGCCACACGCGCTAAGGCAGCAAGACGCACACAGAGAGACACACACAAACACAGACACCTGCTGGCATGTAAGCAGGCACACAGACAGACAAGCTGACAAAAAGACAGGAGGGCAGAAAGGCACACACACACACTACTGATTATCTGGCTACGGATGAGTCCACGGAAGCACTGCGTACATCAATACGTTGCGTACGTACACATTCCCTACCTCAGGGAAGATCAACACAGTCAACACTGACATTAACTCCCCGTGCTTTATAAAATGTGGGATGAGTGCACATCCTTTTTTTTGATTTCCCTCAACAGAGCAACATAAACCACCCAGCCGTAAATCAAAACTCCTCCACTTGCAAACAGCTGAAAGTTGAGGGCGATGTAAGTGATACTCCCATTGCAAGCAACTATATATAGTCTGCCACTGTAACTACGCACATAAACATGCCGGCTCTTGAATATATGGTCTCCGGTTTTTCCGTTCCCTTGATATACAAGGCCCTAACCAGACTATTACAGGAGGGTGGAGCTTCGGGGTGTGTCGACCAATAGACCGCAAGCCATGAATTTGGCATGTTGGGGAAAACTTTTAAAAACCAATAGGGAGTGACTGTGGTTGATTCCCTGACATTGACTTGTTTTTAGACTAGTCTGATAAATATCAAGTTGAAAAGCACAGAAGCCCGTAGGGTGGAAAGACAGACAGAATGTGTTCCAACTGGCACCCTATTGTCTAAATAGTCCACTACTTTTGACTTAGGCCTCATATTGGTATACTTGTGTAACTGTGTGTTGCAATTGTTATATCTGTGGCCAGGTCATCATTGGGAACAATTACTGGTTCTTTATCAGCTGATCTGTTAAGGAAAAATAGTAACAAAATAAATATCAGACAACAGGGTTCCCTTTGGAACATATACATCCGATTTGGCCAGCAGTTTTCTTTTATATAAGGTTTGATGCTCATGTTTTAATTTAGTTGTAGCTTGAAGAGAGCTACTATTTTAGGTGCCATTGGCACAAAATATCCATCTGTAAAAAAGGTTCTGCTGCTTTTAACCCAAACATCAAAATGGGAGAGGTGTGTATGCTGGCAAATTGGGTTAACTTTTTTGCTTAAGGGCAGAAAGGAAGGATTTCCCCTTCTCAGCTCGAGAAGCCTATACGCAATTTCAGACCGATTCAATTTCGACGGTTTTCAATCGTATTTTATGACTTCATTTTTTTCTCTTGTATAATCCTGTCTGGAACAAGTAGTTCTAGGATGGATGTTCAGCTGTTGTCTGTATGTATATGTGTGCGTATGTGTGCATGTGTCTGTAAGAGATGACACCAGAGCCCTTCAATGGGACGCTTCATTAGATCAAAGATGGGAAAACGCTTGTTACAGCAGTTTACCATTTCTATGTCAGCTAAGGTAGGTTTGGGTCAGTGTGTGTGTGTGTGTGTGTGTGTGTGTGTGTGTGTGTGTGTGTGTGTGTGTGTGT
>JACXGJ010011479.1:0-19756 GCA_016801105.1 Esox niger | reverse complement strand
AATTGGGGAACCTATTTAAGTTTACTGTTTGTTCACATGGGTGTGGTTTATTTTGGTTTGTCAGCCGTAGGCTACAACACCCAGTCATCGTGTCTGCTTTGAGTTCGTATGTTTGTTTCTTTTGTTACCTGGTTCATTAAAAACATGGATTTCTACATCCACACCGTCTCTGCGCCCGTGTCCTTCCAGCACCATGACACCTGCCTGTGTAACAAAGCCCTGGAGTGGGTCACCGCCGAATGGAACACCGAGGAGCCCATCCAGGGCAGCAACAACGAGTTTGTCCGCCGCTTCCGGGTTGTGTTTGACCATCCCCACGAAGGAAGAGAGGCGGGTGGGCGAACGGCAGGCGAACCATCTGCGGCAGGGGACGAGATCGGCACAGGAGTTCGCTCTGGGGTTCCACTGTCCCGCACCAAGACGGCGGCAATGGCCACGTATGTTGAGGAAGCATTGGGACAGTGATACATTAGGCCCTCCAAGTCACAGGTCTCCTCGAGTATCTTTTTGTGAAAAAGAAGGACGGTGGCTTGCGCCCGTGTATCGATTACAGGGCGCTGAACAAAATTACCATCCCGTTCAGCTATCTTCTTCCCCTAATCTCTGCAGAAGTCGAGAGGATGCACAGGGCCCGCTTTTTCACAAAATTGGACCTCAGGAGTTTTTAGGTTCAGTACTACCTCTGGTCATTTTGAATATTTAGTGATGCCGTACGGTTTGATGAATGCTCCATCAGTTTTTCAATCCTTCATCAACAACATGTTCAGGGACATGTTACGCGAAGGTGTGGTGGGGTATACTGACGACATCTTGACATACACGGCTACCCATGCGGATCATGTCTCGTTGGTGCAAAGAGTGCTTGCTAGGTTGTTGGAGCATGACCTGTACGTGAAGGCCGAGAAGTGTCTGTTCTTCCAGTCTTCTGTGTCCTTCCTGGGGTACCGTTTTTCTCGCACGGGTGTGGCTATGGAGGAGCACCACATTGATGCCGTGCGTAATTGGCCGACCCCAACCACGGTGAAGGGCGTGCAACGATTTATTGGCTTTTCTAATTAGTACAGGAGGTTTATCCGAAGCTTTAGCCAGGTCGTGGCTCCAATCACCTCCCTCCTGAGGGGTGGGGCAATCCGGTTAAGGTGGACCGCGGAGGCTGAGCGGGCGTTTGTGGAACTGAAACACTGTTTCACCACCGCTCCAGTCCTGGCCCAACTCCACAACTCGCTCCAGTTCGTTGTGGAGGTGGACGCGTCTGAATGTGTTCTTGGGGCCATCCTCTCCAAACGAACGGGGAGTCTTTTCTCACAGAAGCTCAGTGCAGCGGAGCGTAATTACGGTGTCGGTGATCGTGAGCTATTGGCCGTGGTTAGAGCCCTGTCGGCGTGGCGGCACTGGTTTGAGGGGGCCAAGCACCCTTTCCTCATCTGGACTGACCACCGCAACCTGGAGTACATGCGAGCTGCAAGGAGGCTGACCCCTCGCCAGGCCAGGTGGGCTATGTTTTTTTCCCCGTTTGTTTTCACTCTCACATACAGGCCATGGAGAAAGAACGTCAGGGCCGATGCGCTGTCTCGCCAGCATGACATGGAGGAGCGGCCAGTGGATGATGCTCCCATATTGCCAGCATCATGTATCGTGGCGCCGGTCATGTGGGAGTTGGACGCGGACATCGTTCGTGCACAGCATGACAAGCCCTCTCCGCCCGCATGCCCTGAAGGCGGCACGCATCTGTCCGTGACCGGCTCATCTACTGGCCCATACCTCTCCCTCCTCCGGTCATCCTGGCATCGGGCAGACCATGCGAGCCCTGGCCGGTAAGTATTGGTGGCCCACGTTGGCTAAGGACGTGAGGGTGTTCGTCTCTTCCTGCTCGGTGTGCGCCCAGAGTAAGGCACCCCGACAACTGCCTATGGGAAAGTTGCACCCCTTACCCATTCCACATCGACCATGGACCCACCTGTCCGTTGATTTTCTAACAGATCTCCCCCTTCCCACGGCCATACCACCATCCTTGTAATTTTTCTAAGATATGCCGCCTCTTGCATCTGCCTGGTCTTCCCAAGGCCCTACAGACTGCCAAGGCTCTGTTTACACACGTCTTCTGGTACTATGGGGTGCCCGAGGATATAATGTCAGACTAGTTCACCTCCAGGGTTTGGAAGGCGTTTAGGCAGGGCCTGGGGCTCTCGGTCAGCCTGACCTTGGGCTAGCACCCCAGTCCAACGGGCAGATGGAACGTGGCAGCCAGGCACCTCAGCTGCACCCACGCCCCACCTCTTTGCCCATTTTTTTCTTATCCAGGAGTTAGGCCGAGTGACACAAGATGAGCTTCAAAACGTGTCTTTACCTATTTGTAACGTCACAGTTACTACAGTCTATGATTTTGATCTTAGGTATTTCCCAACAGCCTCTGGGCATTACCCACCGGACATTTAGGCTATTGATATTGGCATCTGCATGACAACTACATGTGATACTGCCTGCATTTGCTGGCTAACATAAACCATGACATGTATACTCACAGAATTTCTGTCTGGTAGAATTCTGGGCAAAATTTAATTTTCCAGTGGTTATTTTAACATTAAAAAAGACTGCATATAAAGCATGCATATCTAGGAGCAGTGCTAAAAGGAGCTTCCTAAAAAAGGAGCTGTCCTAAAAGGAGTTTATTGAGTTCCATGAAAAGAAAAAAATGTGGTACCTCTGGGTCAAATTGACCCCTTCCGACACATCTAGTGTTAAAGTTGCATATCTTTCCCATAACGTCATCAAACAGTATTGTATAATATACCATTACAAAGTCAAAACTGGTCTTAAGACACCTATGGTTGACGTTACAGTTACGACATCCATATTTATTTTGTTTATGGTTGAGTGTCCATTCAGTCTGCCTCCATCAAAGTGGATGAACGGCCCAACCCATTAGTGACCAGAGGTCATATCCCGGTAGGCTTCATACAAGTACCTTATTGAATCTCCAGGTAATGTATTTATGACATCTGTCAATTTTCTTGTTTTGGTAGTCTGTCCAATGGGACGTACCTGTAAACTAATTAAAGCGCTAACATGTTTAGCAAGCTAACTAGCTAGCACCCTGCAACTATAAGGTAGGCTACAAATGAATTAATTAATTGCTACAGTTCCCAAAATCTCAGTTGTCCTGAACCTCCCTGACCAGGTGTCAATGGGGGCACTGCAACCTTTTAATCCCGTATCGCTTGACACATTCACAAAATATGAAAGGAGTTCTAAACCCACAAATTGTCAGCTATACCCGATTCCAACAAAATTACTTAAGGATCTATTTCCGGTGCTAGGTCAGCCAAATAATAAATTGCTCCCTATCCTTCGGATGTTTACCAAACTCACTAAAAGTAGCGGAAATTAAGCCTCTGGAACCAGACATATTTAACAACTGTAGGCCAATATCGAACCTCCCATTCCTATTAAAAATCATAGGAAAATGTGTTTCCCAACAACTGAATGCCTTCCTGAGGACAAATAACATTTATGAAATGTTCAAGTCTAGTTTCAGACCCTATCATAGTACTGACACTGCACTCATGAAGGTAACAAATGACCTTCTAATGGCCTCAGACAAAGGTTACACATCTGTCCTCTTGCTTCTTGATCTTAGTGCTGCTTTTGTCACAATCGATCACTCCCTTCTCCCCAAAAGCCATTTGTACCCGGTTTCCACGGAAAAGAAAACACTGGGAGACGCAAATACTTTTCAGCATCTAAAATGAAGATAACACTTTATATATTGTTTTCATACCTTTACGCTTTGTATAAACAACTATAGTGTGTTGCTTATGAAATTCATAAAGTGCTACAGAGAAAATAAAATTATATTTATGTAATGAACACATTTTGAACATTTTGAACTCAAAAAATGATAACAAAAAACACGCTGAGTTGAAGGTCTCTCTCAAATGAATTAAAAAGCTGAACTTAAATTATGCCTGTAGCAAACAAAGAGTGCCGTGAGTCGTCATCCTTATATCGCCTTTGGGCAATCAGAGTGTGTAGCGGAGTCTTGACCTGAATAAAAAATAAAATTGGAAAAAAATGCCCAATGTCAATAAACAATGAAAAATTTATATTTGCAAAATATCTGCATAAATATTTATTTTACCTAGTTAATGGGACTTCTGCTCCTGAACCTTGAAGTCACTTTCATCTTTATGCAGAACTTTAAGCTGTTAGTTTTTCTTTAAGAAGCCCTCTTGTTCTCCTCTCATTACCTGGATTAACTGCAACTGTTTGAACTCATGACACGCCTCTTCAACATTGAGTTGGAGTCTGGGGCAGTGCCTAAGGAGTGGCAGACTGGGGTGGTGGTTCCCTTGTTCAAAAAGGTGGACCAGAGGGTGTGTGCCACTGACTGGACTGGTTCGCAGCCGAGTGCGAAGCGGTTGGGATGAGGATTAGCACCTCAAAATCTGAGGCCATGGTTCTCAGCAAGAAACCGATGGATTGCCTCCTCCGGGTAGGGAATTAGGTTTTATCCCAAGTAAAGGAGTTCAAGTATCTCGGGGTCTTGTTCGTGAGTGAGGGAAAAATGGAGTGGGATATTGGCCGGAGAATCCAAGCAGTGGGATCGGTATTGCATTCGCTTTATCGCACTGTTGTGACGAAAAGAGAGCTGAGCCGGAAGGCAAACTCTCGATATACCGGTCAACCCTCACCTATGGTCATGAAGGTTGGGTCATGACCGAAAGGACTAGATCGCGGGTACAAGATGGAATTCGTTTTCTCAGAAGGGTGGTTGGCGTTTCCCTTAGAGATAGGGTGAGAAGCTCAGTCCCTATAAGGAACTCGGGGTAGAGCCACTGCTCCTTTGCATTGAAAGGAGCCAGTTGAGGTGGTTCGGGCATCGTCCAGCTGGGAGGAGACCTCGGGGTAGGCCCCGGATTAGGTGGAGAGATTATATTTCGACACTGGCCTGAGAACGCTTCGGGATCCCCCAGTTGGAGTTGGCAAATGTAGCTCGGGTAAGGGAAGTTTAGGGTCCCCTGCTAGAGCTGTTGACCCGCGACCCGACAGAGGAAAAGTGGATGAAGATGATGATGATGATGTTTGAACTTGTTACCTCTACAAAAGACACCTGTCCACACATTCAATCAAACAGACTCCAACCTCTCCACAATGGCCGAGACCAGAGAGCAGTGTAAGGACATCAGGGATACAATTGTAGACCTTCACAAGGCTGGGATGGGCTACAGGACAATAAGCAAGCAGCTTGATGAGAAGGCAACAACTGTTGGCGCAGTTATTAGAAAATAGTTCAAGATGACGGTCAGTCTCCCTCGGTCTGGGGCTCCATGCAAGATCTCACTTCATGGGGCATCAATGATCATGAGGAAGGTGAGCGATCAGCCCAGAACTACATGGCAGGATCTGGTCAATGACCTGAAGAGTGCAGCGTCTCAAAGAAAACCATTAGTTACACACTACGGCGTCATGGACTAAAATCCTGCAGCGCACGCAAGGTCCCCCTGCTCAAGCCATGTCCAGGCCCGTCTGAAGTTTGCCAATGACCATCTGGATGAGCCAGAGGAGGAATAGGAGAAGGTCATGTGGTCTGATGAGACAATAATAGAGCTTTTTGGTCTAAACTCCACTCGCCGTGTTTAGAGGAAGAAAAAGGATGAGTGCAACCCCAAGAACACCATCCCAACTGTGAAGCAAGGAGGTGCAAAAATTCTTTGGGGATGCTTATCTGCAAAGAAGACCAGACGACTGCGCCGTATTGAGGGGAGGACGGATGGGACCATGTATCGCGAGATCTTGGCCAACAACCTCCTTCCCTAAGAAAGAGCATTGAAGATGGGTCGTGGCTGGGTCTTCCAGCATGACAATGACCCGAAACACACAGCCAGGGCAACTAAGGAGCGGCTCCATAAGAAGCATCTCGGGGTCCTGGAGTGGCCTTGCCAGTCTCCAGACCTGAACACAATAGAAAATCTTTGGAGGGAGCTGAAAGTCCGTATTGCCCAGCAACAGCACTGAAACCCGAAAGATCTGGAGAACGTTTGTATGGAGGAGTCAGCCAAAATCCCTGCTGCAGTGTGTGCAAACCTTGTCAAGAACTACAGGACACGTATGATCTCTGTAATTGCAAACAAAGGTTTCTGTACCAAATATTAAGTATTGTTTTTCTAATGTATCAAATATTTATGTCATGCAATAAAATTCTAATTAATTATTTAAAAATCATACAATGTGATTTTCTGGATTTTTGTCTCTCAAAGTTGAAGTGTACCTATGATAAAGATTACTGACCTCTACATGCTTTGTAAGTAGGAAAACCTGCAAAATCAGCAGTGTATCAAATACTTGTTCTCCCCACTGTACGTATTTGGATTCAAAGATCAACAGGACTCCAAATGCATATTTCTTCATGTTTATGTAGGTGTCGGGGATTTGATTCAAAGTTTCAAACATGAGTTTATCTGGTCTCAGAAGGTTCACAATATCACTCCATTTGTGATTCTGAACAAGAGTGGCCTTCTGACGGGCAACATCTTCAAGATCCTCTGTCAAGCGTTTGAATTTGGACACCCACATATCTTTGTCAGCTATTTCAGCCAGCTCCAGCCCAGTCACATATAACAGGGATGGATCGATTGTCAGGGGAGTGACAGGGAAGGACAATGTGTTTTTTTCCTCTGAACTCATGGAATCTTTTCCCAAACGATGCTTGCATTGTAGTGATTGTAGACTGCAAATACTCTGACTTTATCACCTAGTCAGCTTGTTTGAACTCCCTTAAAGAGGGTAAGTCAGACAATGCGCCTCTCTGTAAATCTCTGGCTAAAACTATCAGTTTGCGCTCAAACGCTAACACCTCCTCCAGCATGTGTAGCACTGTGCTTCCTCTCTCCTGAAGAGTTGTATTCAGCGTGTTCAGGTTTGCTGTCATGTCCACCATGAAGTGCAGCTTTTCCAGCCACTCTGTCTGTTCCAGCTCAGGAAACACGAGCCCTTTGCTGCTCATTAAAGTTTTCACCTCTCCCAGACATGCAGCAAAGCATTTCAGCACCTCTCCTCTGGACATCCATCGGACTCTGTCATGCAGCAGGAGATCAGAGTACGTGTTCTCCACCTCATCTAGAAACGAACGGAACTGACGGTAATTTTAAACTTTTGTCATTATTTTATTGATAATCTGAATTACAACATTCATGACCTCTGCATACTGGAGGAAAAGTTGGCGCGCACAATGCCTCTTGGTGCAGGATGCAGTGAAACGTCAGCAGCTTTCTATCCAGTGACTTCTGCAGCAAGGCCACAAAGCCCCTGTGCGCTCCAGTCATACTCAGTGCCCCATCAGTAGCCACTGACACTAGGTGGGTTGCTTTTATTTTAAACAATCAAACACAGCCTCACAGATGTCCTCCCCCCGTGTCTGGCATTTTAGTGGTATTGGCTCAACCATTTCTTCCTTTGGTCCAGCAAAGTTCACATATCGGCAGAACAGCGCTATTTGTTCAATGTCACTTTTGTCTTTGGACTCATCACAGGCGATGGAGTACGCTGCAACTGAATTTATGTCTTTAATTAGCTGTTTTGTGATATTTTCTGCAATTTTTATGGTTCAGTTTTTGACAGTCATCGCAGAGAGAGGCTTCTCTCTGATTTTCTGCACTGACTATTTCCTGAGAAGCCACAAAACTTGCATATGTAGTTGAATTTGCAGACTTAATCCACTTCTTGAATAGATAGCCTTCGCATCAGTTCTGAAACAGCTTTTATCCTCTCTTCTCCCTCCGGATATTTTTCAGCAAAGGCTGTGTGTTTATTTTTTAAATGTCTTGCGACATTTGACCTTCTTTTGTTACATTTCTCCATACTTGGCCTACCTGGGGTTGAAAGTCTCGATAAATGCACAGCATTTGGGCAGGTATACCAGCTTCCGCGAGTGTGAGGCTTATTTTGAGAGTCGAAACATAAAAAATATAAATTTATTTTAATATTTCAAGATCACAATAATCTTCCAATTTAGAATTTGTATTTAAAAAAGAATTAATACAAATAAAATACACTTCAATTAAATACTTATAATTAATTTTCCCAAGCCACGCGGAACTGCAGTATTAGGATGAAAGAGCCACAAGCGGCTCCGGAACCGTGGGTTGCCGACCCCTGTCTTACAGAGACTGGAAATATTAGGCTCTTTCATCCATATTGGGCTACGTGGGAATGTTCTAGCCTGGTTTAAATCTTATTTATCTGAAAGATATCAGTTTGTATTTGTGGATGGTATTGCCTCTGACATATCAAAAGTATGTTTTGGTGTTCCTCAGGGCTCGGTTCTGGGCCCATTATTGTTCTCACTATATATGCTGCCTCTTTGTTATGTAATCCCGAATCACAATTTAAATTTGACACACAGTTTTATGTATTTCAATGAAGCATGGACAAGCCCCAAAGTAGCTACTTTGGGAGCATTTGTTTCAGATATTAGGAAGTGGATGAGAACTTCTTGCTTTTAAACTTAAGAAAACAGAAATGTCCGTTTTAGGACCCAAGAAACAAAGAGCTTTGTTGGCAGATCTCACTGTGAACCTTGACGGCTGCATATCCCAAAAAACTGTAAGAAATCTCGGCGTTACCCTTGACCCTGACCTCTCCTTTGGACATATAAAATATATCTAAATAATTATTATTTTAATCTTCGAAACATTGCAAAAATCTGAAACTTTCTATCAAAAACTGATGCATAAAAACTAACCCATGCTTTTTAAATTCAAGATTAGATTACTGCAATGCTCTTTTTTCTGGTTACCCTGATAAATCAATAAATAAACTTGAATTAGTGCTGCATATGGCTGCTAGAATCCTAACTAGAACAAAAAATGTCAACACATAACTCCAATACTAGCCTCTTTACACTGGTTACCTGTTAGGGTTAGGCTGATTTTAAGGTTTTATTGTTAACCTATAAATCAATACAAGGACTTGATCCTACTTATCTCACTGAAAGGATCCAGCCATACAAACCTGCACGTAACCTTAGATTGCAAGATGCAGGCCTTTTTATTGCACCTAATACTTCTAAACAAACAGAGGCATGGCCTTCTCTCATAGAGCACCACTACTGTGGAATGATTTGCCAATTAAAGTTAGAAATCCAAACTCAGTGCAAACCTTTAAGTGTCTATTAAACTACTCATCTTTTCAGCCTGGTCTATGTAAGTGTAGTCTGGCCAAGGGGCGTGAAGGTGACCAGAAAGGCCTGATACTGTCCACCCTTGCTGTCTTGCCAGGTGGGCTCTAATCGCCATTGGGATGCCCTCCAACCAATGCCATTCACGGGCGGTGTCACTGGCTTGTGGTTGTCTCTCTGTTGCACACTTGTACAATTGGGCTGTACTTTGCTGGTAATGTCCGGGGCCTCCCTGGATAGGTCCACAGTGTCACTGGACTACGCTGGACTCCGCCACAAGGTCTTACACTGTTATATTATTGTGCTAGGGGAGTAGGGTCTGTTCTCCTACTCCACTATAAATCCTTGTAGATCTAAGGAATGCATTTTCAAAATGTTCCTTGTCTCCTGCCGTTTTAAACATTAGAGTACATGAGGTCTTGGCCCAAACCTGTGGAGTACCAGGCTTGACTCATTGCTGTCCCTGTCCAAAGTCCTCCTGGTTGTTTTGCAGATCAAGACAATACCTGACGATTTCATCTGCCACACTGCTGATCCCCCTCCCATGTCTGTCAGTGTCCTTGTTCATCTGGTCATGACTCCGATCTGGACTAGGTTTAAATAGACTCTGGTCTCAGCCCACATGCATCGATTAATTATTACAATTTGGTCACCCCTCTGAGCCTGGTTCCTCTTTAGGTTTCTTCCTAAATTTCGGCCTTAGGAAGTTTTTCCTAGCCACTGAAGTTCAACACTACTGTTGTTTGCTCCTTGGGGTTTAAGGCCATGTGTTTTGTAAAAGCACTTTGTGACAAGTGCTGATGTAAAAAGGGCTTCGTAAAATAATTTTGATTGATACATTTTAAATTGTATCTCTGGAGTGCCTCATGTGTATCCGAGAGGGAGACGAGCATAAGACACTATGGCGTCCCGGACACATTCTTTCTGACCGGGGTCCACATTTTACCTCTCACATATGGAGAGCATTTACGGAGAGGCTGGGGGTCACAGTCAGTCTAAGGCCAAAGGGCAGGTGGAGCGCGTAAACGCGGAACGTGCCCCTTCACCTGCCCTGCCGGCAGCTGGGCCTGTGGTTTGTGCGGCCATATAAAGTCCTGACGAGAGTAAACGAGGTGACGTACAGGCTTCAACTGCCCTTTAGCATGCATATTCACCCTTCTTTTCATGTATTCCTCCTCAGGCCGGTGGTGGAAGGCCCTCTCCATGAGGCCAGGTTGCTGGAGGCCCCCCCTCCGCCGTTGGAGGCTGGCGATGACCTGGTCTACGCTGTCCGGGCATGGTGGGGGGTGGCCTTCAGTACCTAGTGGATTGGGAGGGGTACGGCCCGGAGGAGCAGCGCCACGCTCTCTGGGTTGTCCTCGGTGTTGGGGGCACCATCGGGGGGGTACTGTCACGACTCCCTCTCCTGGCGCTCCCCCTACTGGTGTGCCTTGACTGAAGCCACTGCCCCCCTTTTCTTTGTAACACCAGGCGCACATGTTCATTGTTGTGTGTAATTATGTATATGGTATATGTCTGTCTGTTAGGAGGGAGTTGCGGGTAATTCTTTGTTGGCACCATTCTGTTCTGATTTCTTCTTTTCTAAGTACCTTGTTGTTGCTTAGCATTACCGTGCTTGCCTGTTTTGGGCGCCTTCCTATGCCTAGCCTTTAATAAACAGTCACAAGCTACCTCCCTGCGTGTGACTCCAACTTCATTAAGACAGAACGTGACAATAGCAGAGTGCAAACAATGCTGGAATGAACATATAATTTTTAGTGCAGGTGAAATGTGTACATGAGGTAGGTGGATATGATATATACAGTATATATACAGTATGAACAAAACATAAATAAATAAGCAGTAGACAGGTGGATGTTAGGCAGTGACTGGGTGGTTATACAGGGATTGTGCCTGGCACTAAGTGACTGCTGTTGACTGTTCATCAGAGTGATGGTTCATTTTGGCGTACAGTGCTCTGTAGCACCTACATGGGGGCTGGAACAGGTTGTATCCAAGGTGTAAGTATTGGTTTCTTATTGGCTAATCATTAAAATGTGTTAATTTCATTAAAATGTGTTACTTTATTATTATTTTTTTTCATTAAATTGAATTCATTATCTATCCAATAACCTACACTCCATAACAATATTGTAGGCTATTATCCAGTAGTATGAAGTTGCTGACTCAGGCTTGACTGGATTCAATTTTATGATCAAATACCAGAAATGCTGCTCCATAATCTCTCTGTATTTTGATTTGCTCAAATTAAAAGATTACATACCTTTCACAGAATGATGCTGACTCTCCTTAAGGCCAACTTCAAATAGGTGTTCCAAATTAATATGTGTTGATTACAATAGCCTGGGTACAAGGTTTGAGAATGTCTAATCTCGGTCCCACACTATTGAGCACAGCGCAGATGAGCCTGGTTCAGCTTCCATACAATGTTGGCCTGGTGGGAGGGACCCATAATTTTTGTCATTTAAGTAATGGAATAATAACACCGCGAGCATGGCTCCAAAAAGAAACAGTAGTCTTAAAACAGACAGATAATCCAGTGGATAATGACAACCAATATGAATGGTGAAATCACCCCCTTTCATTTGTCCTGTGTATGTATTATCATAAAATCAAGAAGTATTCAGGAATTATGTTAACTACTGGCAGCATTACCCCCTGTTCACACATAAGCGGCATGCCGTTGTCGAAAGGGGAAGCACTCCATTTCTCTGCATTCAACAATTATTCTCGCCCGCTCCTTAGCAGGACTCCAGTGCTGGCTATGGTGGAACGGCAGACAGGAAACAATTGAGCTTATAGGAGGTACTACAATGCTGAATAGTTCACCCCTTTTACCCTACACCAACACGTCAGATGGAAACTCATTTTACAAGTACAAGAAGAACTGAAAATCTATAACGTGGGCTAAACACATGGATCTGCTATCGGCTTCTCAACTGACTATCGGCACTCTCTTTTGACAATATTAATGTTCTTGCCATCGTCTCTGCCAGGAACCACAGCTAAAATACCTATGTTTATCAACATCTTATCTTGATCCTCCATGATTCATCGTAATGCAGGGGTGCAGGGAGGCTTGTTTGGCTCTGGGCAACCCTTGGGTGCTGCTTGGGCTCTGGGAGGCGCCTTGGGTACCTTTTCCCATGCACCTTTCTTCATCACTACCAGTTGGAAATTATGTTTTTTTCTGGAATATATGGTCACATAGCAAAAATTGTGTACAGTGGTCTAGATACAGTGGGTGAGCCATTGGCTCATATTAACCCAGTCTCCCTTATGTGATAAAAGTACAGACTGACAGCTTTAAAATTGTAAGTATTTTCATCCATATTGAATGAACCATTTAGAAATTATTGCATGTTTTGTAAATAGTCCATCTATTTAAAAATGCAAGAAGTATTTGTACAGGTTTACATTATATACAATAACATAGACATGATATGTACTTTCTTGGATGTTCTTTGCATGAAAATGCTTGATGTCTGCAAATAAATGTTGTTTAAATTCAGACTATTAAACTATACTTATAGTTGGATTGAAATCAGATACAAATGTAATTCAGATCTACTTATTAGCTATCAAGTGAGCGATGGCCGATTACTCAAAAAACGGAACAGTTGTCTGTCCCTCATTTGAATAAGTATCTAAAGTAATTGTTTGCTAAATGTTTGAGAAAATGCTGTTCCAGTAGATGGCAGTAATGACTCTTAATTAAGGTATATGTTACTGAAGGTAGCTGTACTTAATTGTATACCACTAGTGAATGGTCAGGAACTTGTCCATCTTCAGAGAAGTAACAAAAATCTCTTATATTATCATTTTATATTATTTAATAACTTTTAAAATATTTGTAATAGTTTTGGTTTTCATTTTAAGTTCTTCAAATGACATTTCATCTGTTTGTTTTAAAAAGAAAAGGGTTAATACCGAAGAAAGAAATCTTGCTTTGGTAGTCTCTGGGTGGACAAAATTTGGCAGGTGTCCTCATGGACATGTGTTGTGACATATTCTTCCCGTAACCATCATTAAATATTTCTGTGACTTTGCTTTCGATCAGATGGAATAGCCTTTGTTTTTCAAATGCCCTTGTTTGTTCATTATAATAACATAAAATGTATCAGAAATACAGTGTAGACCTTGTTTATGTTGTTTAACAACTCTTGTTTCTGGAGATATTCCATCAATATCTACATAAGTGTACGTAGACCCACTTTGAACAACCATTTGTTCTGTTTTCCAATGGCATGTTGTGTTGTGCTAATTAAAGAAACAATAAAACTAACCTTCTTAAGACTAGTTGAGTATCTGGAGCATCAGAAATTGTGAGTTTGATTACAGCCTCAAAATGGTCAGAGCCAAAGAACATTCTTCTGAAACCCATCAGTCTATTCTTGTTCTAAGAAATGAAGGCTATTCCATGAGGGAAATTGCCAAGAAACTGAAGATCTTATAAAAAGTTGTATACTACTATCCCAGTGCACATCTGAACAAGAGGAAAATATATTAGTGTCTAGTTTGAGAAACCAGACTGGTCTCAGAAGGATTACGTAGGATTACGTAAACTAGGATTACATACATTTTAGCTAGGCGATTTTGTAAGATATATTATGTTAAGTAAAATAACTTTATACTCTGAATCAAGAAAACAATATTATGAAGCTGTGTTTCAAACCAGAGGGCATCTGCTTTCCAGACGGGTGCGCTACACACTGCTGGACACAGGAACCTGCAGCTCATGAATGCGAGTGTTGGTGTTACATGAAAGATGTTTGAAGCGATTTTCCAAACCTGAACCCTAACCTTAACCCCAGTGCTGTGAAACCTAACCTTAAACACAACCCTAACCTGAACCCCAGAGCTGCAAGACCTAACCAAACCTTAACCTTACCTTTTTTCTTTACCATAGCCCAAACCTTAACCCTAACCTTTACCCCAGTGCTGTAATATCTAAACTTAATCCTAACCTTAACCTAATGCTGTGTATTGATGCCTAATGTTAACATACCTTTAACGTAGCAATGCATTGCCTTGATCTACATATTCAGTCTGGTACTATTGGTAAGGTGACTGCCCTCTGATCTGACTGTTGCCGGTTCAAATCACATACCAAGCATTTTGTAAATATATATATATTTTCTGTTTTCATAACGTTTGTAAGATATGTTATGTTTTAGGCATTTCGTAATGTATCATATGTTTTTGTGACGCATTGTAATGTAACTTAACGTAACGTCACATATCATATGAAATAGCGTGCCATGGATTTTTGTATAATAGTCTACATGGTGTCCTGAGACCATGTTGCAGAAACAGACCCCTCACAGGTCCTCAACTGGCAACTGAATAGTCCTTGTAAAACATCAGTCTCAATGTCAACAATGAAAAAAAAAAGCCAGACAGAGGAAGATTGGAAAAAAGTGTTATGGACAGACAAATCTAAGTTTGTGGTGATCAGATAACAAAGAACATGCGTGAGATGCAGACCAAAGCAAAAGATGCTGGAGGAGTGCTTGACACCATCTCTTAAGCATAATGGGCTCTGGGAGGCCCAATGACCCAAAGCACGTCAGGACAATGACCCAAAGCACAGCTCCAAACTCTGCAAGAACATTTTAAGAAAGAAGCAGTCAGCTGGTATTATATTTCAAATGGATTGGCCAACACAGTCACCAGATATTGACCCTATTGAGATGTTGTGGGTGCAGCTTGACTGTATGGTAAGTAGGAAGGGCCCATCAAGCCAATCAAATTTGTGGTGCTTCAGGAAGGATTGTGTAAAATTTATTCAGATTACCTCAACAAATTCACAACTAGAATCCAAAGGTCTGCAAGGCTTTAATTGCTGCAAGTGGAGGATTAATTGACGAAAGAAAAGTTTGAAGGACACAATTATTATTTAAATTTACATATTATTATTTCTAACCTTTTCAATAACTATATTTCCTTTTCAGTTTGCTATCTTTGCTATTCAATGCTTTTATGGAAAACAAGAACATTTATAAGTGGCCCCAAACTTTTGAATGGTAGTGCTACATTTAACGCTAAAACAAATAATCCAAAGTTTTTTTGTGTGTGTTTTTTTCACTCACACTTTCATTAAAAAATAAATCAACAGTTACTGACAACTCAGTACTATTAGAAGGAAACATTTTATAATTTAAACAGTCCTATATTTAGAAAAGAATGACATCACTTAAAAAACAGCACTATCATTTTAACATGTTTCATCATTATTGTCAATAATAACAATATCAAAGTGTTTTGTTATTCATTTTTAAATTTGTCTTGATCTTACACAATACCTCAACTTGTACTAGTTGTACTATCATACTCTGAAAAGCACATGAAAAGACTAAGTCATTTAGAGTTTGTTTGATAAGAATAGAATACTGATATAGCTTAACAGAATCTTACCACAGATAGAAACTACTTATACAAATACTAAGTTGGCTCATGAAACACAAAACATCATATTCTGATCAGTGTTACAGCAATATTCATTAGATGCTGTCATTCAAATCCTCACAATTACATTTTTGGAAATGTAACATCTGAAAAAAGGGCAAAACCATTTAAAGTGAAACCCAGTTTCCTTGCTCACTGCATACAATCAGTTCGTTAAAAACACAAAGCTTTAAAAACAGCATTCTAGAGAAAAACTATCCTCCAGCGAGGTTAGGCCTTCTAAATGTACATGTTCATTGTATTTGTCAGATCATTTTTAACAAAGACCATGTTAGTTATTAAATAAATTCTAAATCGGGGCCAAAATGTCTCTGCTGCTGAGACAGCTGATACTGCTGCCATACTCTGGTCTTTCCCACAGATTGCTTGCTCCAATACGTATTTGATGAAAAACATATTCACCATGCACTTCCCAGAGCCAGGGTAAATTTAGAACAGCAGGAAGGAATCAATGACGTGAGAATTAGAGAATGGTAGCCTGGAGACAATGGTAGTGTGAGACATTAAATAAATCATTCAAACATCCCTCACACATCCTATAATACAATGCCATATTGGAGTAGGTAGGCCTAATGAACCAGAACACTGAACAACCTGATATTCCCTTTGAACCAGGTTGACAGATGAGAAACAAAAATGTACACTTTTGAGGTTTGTAAAAAGCTCTGATATACAGCTCTGGTAAGTAAGAGACCATTGCAAAATGATCAGTTCTCTCTGGTTTTACTATTCATAGTTATTTTTGAGTAAAATAAACATTCTTGTTTTATTGTATTAACTTCTGATAAAACTACTGCTAAATTCCAAATAAAAATATTGTCATTTAGAGCATTTATTCATAGAAAAGAACAACTGGTCAAAATAACCAAAAAAGATGCATTGTTTTCAGACTTCAAATGACATCAGAAACCAATATTTGGTGGAATAACCCTGATTTTGAATCACAGCTTTCATGCGTCTTGGCATGCTCTCCACCAGTCTGTCACATTGCTGTTGGATAACTTCATGCCCTGCTTGGCACAAAGATTCAAGTAACTCGGCTTTGTTTGATGGCTTGTCGCCATCTTCCTCTGATCAAATTCCAGAGGTTTTCAAAGGGGTTCAGGTCTGGAGATTGGGCTAGCCATGACTGGGACTTGATCTGGCAGTCATCTATCCACAGCTTGATTGACCTGGCTGTCTAGCATGGATCATTGTCCTGCTGGGAAAAACAATTCTCAGAGTTAAGGAACATTGTCAGAGCAGAAGGAAGCAGGTGTTCCTCCAGTATGACCTTGTACTTGGCTTCATTCATGTTTCCTTCACGAAGACATATCTGGCCCATTCCAGCCTTGCTAAAGCATCCCAGATCATCACCGATCCTCCACCAAATTTCTCAGTGGGTGCGAGACACTGTGACTTGTAGGCCTCTCCAGGAAACCATCTAATGATTAGAGGACAAGGTGTTGGGCAAAACTGAAAATTTGACTTATCAGAGAAGATGACCTTACTCCCTTCCTCTAGGGTCCAATCCTTAGGGTCTTTTGCAAACTTCAGCCTGGCTTTTCTTTGCTTTTCACAGGTTTTTTCCCCTAGCTTTTCACAGCTTCAACCCTGCACCTAGGACCCTGTTTTGAATCATCCTTGCCATGCACTTCACCCCAGCTGCTGTTTGCCATTCGTTTTGTAGGTCACTTGATGTCACCCTACAGCTGTTGAGTGACATTCAAATTAGTTGAGTTTCATCTCAGGCAGTGGACAGTCGTTTTCGCCCTCTGCCAGTCTGTACCTTTGTTGTCCTCAATGTCTGTTGCCTGACCTTGTTCTTATGAACCGCTGTCTTTGAAATTTTCAGGATGGAATCAACCTGACGCCCACAGTATCCATCTGCCAGTAAAGCCAGAGTGGAACCCTTCTTTTCCTCACTCAAAGCTTTTCTTTTCAACTCTTTTGTCAGGCTGAAAAGTTATTTTTTATACAAATTACCTTTGAGGTACTATTTGCACAGTTTTTGCCACCCAGCTGGTCCTATTGCAAGAGGGTAGTGATGACCAAAGAATTGTTTTTTTTAAACTTTTCCTCCTTAAATTAGATTTGGTTCATGTAATCACCTAATCAGTACCTCAGTAAAATGAGGTGTGCCTGTATTGGAATTGTCTGTAGTTCTGTACTGCAATCATCGCTGTTGGTGACAAAGTTTTACACTTGTCATCTTCATTAGATATAGTTACACCGGTGCTAGCCCTGTCCTAATTTTTGGCACAAAAAGATGCATGTTAGCAGGGAAATCACTAGTATCATGAAACTGGATTTAGGCAGATCATTATGGGTCTGAGCAAGGGTGGGGTGCTTCACTGAAATGTCAAAACTCTGTGCAATTTAAATGAAGCGTGCTGTGAAAGTACAAGATTGTCTCTTTTTGCATGTGTTTCTTAACGTCATCCTAGCAGTGTTAAATTTAACATGCAAATCACTCAGGATCGACCAAAAATACAGGCTCTGTTGACTCCCTTGCTAGATTGCAATTTATTTAAAGAATTTGTTTCTTCCGTGTTTTGGTTGGCTCCACATTCCGTTTACATAATATCCTAAGTTGCTGTGGAATTCTTTACAGTGAGGGGAAAAAGTATTTGACCTTCTGCTTTTTTTGTACATTTGCCCACGGACAAAGAAATGATCAGTCTATAATTTTAATGGTACATTTATTTGAACAGTGAGATACAGAATAACAACAAAAAAATCCTGAAAAATGCATGTCAAAAACGTTATATATTGATTTGCAATTTAATTAGGGAAAAAAGTATATGATCCCCTCTCAATCAGAAAGATTTCTGGCTCCCAGGTGTTTTTATACAGGTGACGAGCTGAGATTAGGAGCACACTCCTAATCTCATCTTGTTACCTGTATAAAAGACACCTATCCACAGAAGCAATTCATCAATCAGATTCCAAACACTCCACCATGGCCAAGACCAACAAGCTGTTTAAGGATGTAAGGGACAAAATTGTAGACCGACACATGGCTGGAAAGGGCTACAAGACCATTGCCTAGCAGCTTGGTGAGAAGGTGACTAAACTTGGTGTGATTATTCACAAATGGAAGAAACACAAAAGAACTGTCATGCAATATCTCACCTCGTGGAGTTGCTGTGATCATGAGAATGGTGAGGAAACAGCCCAGAACTATACAGGAGGATCTTGTCAATTATCTCAAGGCAGCTGGGACCATAGTCACCAAGAAAACAATGGGTAACACACTCCGCCGTGAAGGACTGAAATCCTGCAACACCCACAAGGTCCCACTCTTCAAGAAAGCACAAGTACAGGCCAGTCTGATTCAGACGAGAAATGGGTGAAAGTGCTGTGGTCAGATGAGACCACAATCAAGCTCTTTGGCATTAACTCAACTCGCCGTGTTTGGCGGAGTTGGCCATGCATCATCAAATTTTGGGTGAGAACCTCCTTCCCTCAGCCAGGGCATTGAAAATGGGTCGTGGTTGGGTATTCCAGCATGACAATGACCCAAAACATACGGTCAAGGTTACAAAAGAGTGGCTCAAGAAGATGCACATAAAGGTCTTGGAGTGGCCTAACCAGTCTCCAGACCTTAATCCCATAGAAAATCTTTAGAGGGAACTGAAAGTTCAAGTTGCCAAACGTCAGCCGCGAAACCTTAATGACATGGAGAAGATCTGCAAAGAGGAGTGGAACAAAATCCCTCCTGACATGTGTGCAAACCTGGTGGCCAACTACAAGAAATGTCTGACCTCTGTGATTGCCAAGGGTTTCACCACCAAGTACTAAGTCATGTTTTGCAGAGGGGTCAAATACTTATTTCCCTCATTAAAATGCAAATGAATTTCTAAAATATTTGATGTTTCTGGATTTATTTGTTATTCTGTCTATCACTGTTCAAATAAAAATACCATTAAAATTATAGACTGATAATTTCTTTGTCAGTGGGTAAACGCGCAAAATCAGCAGGGGATCAAATACTTTTTTCCCTCACTGTAGTTTCTTATCTCATTTTAGGAAGATTTTCAAATGTTTTAGTTGCTTGTCCAGAAAAGGGGAAAAGTGTTGCCAATTTCTATCTGTTAATTAATTATACATTCAACATTGCTACAGCAATCA